>JACJUY010010564.1:0-26656 GCA_014220935.1 Platorchestia sp. MABIK
CCTGACAGGCTGCACCAGCAGCTCCGTCAGCAGCACGTCGGCCGAGATCACCTGCAAGTCAATAGAGGACGACAGCGGCCTCAATATCACATACGCCATTAAGGTATGGGCGAGTTTGTCGATCAAATAACCATGAAATTAGGTGTGGCTTCTTGGGATGCCCTTAGACTCTTTTCATTATTGGAATAAATTTCTTTACAGAGAACTACCATTACTGTTCCTCCTATGTGTTGGTGTTATATTCAAGACTCTGTTCATTACTGGAATCGATTCCTTTACAGAGAACTCATATTATAATGTTGTTCCTATGCGTTGGTGTCATGTTCAAAATATAGCGATGTTTCACCATTAATGTTGCTGATGTAACTTTAAAGTACATTTAACACACATCAAGTTTGCTGATACCGGAAATGAGAATTAGAATATACTCGCGCACATGGATGTTTTTTCAGTTTCAAGTAGCACGGCTTTTGGTACGTACATCGGAACTTTATTTGATTTTTAGTTTTGATGAAATCAATGTTGGAAATGTTTCATATTTTCTTCGCGTTTCTTTCATATTTTGATTATTCCTTCGGAAGGGTAACAATTTAAACACATTCAATGTTAGGCGTGCATATGATTCATACATGTGGATAAAGTACTGCAAGGAAAATTTTTCCATTTATCACTTGTGTGTCGATTATTTGTAATAGTTTTAATTTAATGAGTGTACCTATGTTAAGAAATATCTAGCAGAGTTTATGACTAACGATATATTGTAAAAAAAGATTATTCATTATAAAGATGTTAATCGATCACGTTCTAGTAGGTACTTTCCCATTCACTTCCAGCCTCCAAAAACAATTCAAACTCTATTTCAACAAACCTCACAGAATGTGCTAAATCCGACACACAAAAACCTCCAGTTCTTTATCCGTGGTCGGCTAAATTGACTTTGGAAATTCCAATTGTGGCACCTCCCAAACGCAGGTGAAAAAATCTTCGTCGCATGAAATTGTGTTCGACGCTTGGAGTCCAGAGCCGGAGTTTTCTGTGAGCAACCTGGAGCCCGGAGTGAGTTATTTGTTTGAAGTTCACGCCCGGCACTCGTTCGGTGTGGGGCCCATCAGCGCCTTCCTGGTGTCCACCCGCAGCCTGCTCGAGCAGCGCATCAGCAGCGAGATAGAGACGGTCCGGGCGAGCGGTGGGTGACGGGAGTGTGGTGTGGTGAGTGTTGGTGATGTGGTGAGTGAGGGAGGATGTGGTGTGCTGGGTGTGGTGAGTGTTGGTGATGTGATGTGGTGAGGGGATGTGATGTGCTGGGTGTGGTGAGTGTTGTTGATGTGGTGTGCTGGGCCCCTCAGAGGGATACAACTATTGTATCTATGAGAATTAGCGCTCCCAGGGGGAAAATGTGAGGGCCCGAGCTGAGAGTTAGGTGGGCCTTCTTTTTTGTTGAAATTAAATGTTTTTTGTTATGTTAAGAACCACCTTTTTCGGTTCACTACTGTCCTTTTTTTTAGCACCAACGACTTTTTTCTTCAACTTTTATTTTGTTTCATGAACTTGTTTCTCAACTTACTGCTTCTGTGCCCTTTCTGCATAGATTCAGCGTTCCCTTAACTCCATACTAAATGGTACTCTCTTTCATCCTCTCTTTGGATAGCATTTGTTGCTGATAGGGAGGCTTAAACTAACTAATAATCTAATGTGTTGTGAAAGTTGGTGATGTGGTATGGTGGGGGATGTAGTGTGCTGGGTGGGGTGAGTGTTGGTGATGTGGTGAGTGAGGGAGGATGTGGTGTGCTGGGTTGTGTAGATCTGGTGTCGGTGATGTGGTGAGTGAAGTGAGGATGTGGTACGCCTTGTGTTAGTGATGTGGTGAGTTTTGATAATGTGGTGGGCCTGGTGATGATGTGGGGACTGTTGGTGATGTGGTGAGTGTTGATGATGTGGGTAGGCAACATTTATTCGATATTTTCCGTTCATATGTATCAATAGATTAAATTTCACTTCATGATATGTATTGCTTGTATGTACCAATAGATGAAAAATCTCTTCAAGATATTTATTGCTTATATGTAGCATTAGTTTGGTCGTGAAGTGCATGTATCAAACTAGTTTATGCGATTCCAGAATAAGCAAATGCTTTTTCAGAATGACTTACATATCCATAAATCTAATAAATATAACATATTTATATTTGTTTAATGGTTATAGTATATATATATACGAATGCATCAAATATTGCTACATAACGAGACCAAGAAATATTTTAGTATCGCTGGTTGCCCATTTAGAAAATTTCTTGCTAACTGAAAGTGTAGAGCAACTTTAATTTCAACACAATGTCTGTGTTAGGAAAGTTTAGTTCGTCATAGTTTTGATTTATTTTTAGGTGACCACGAAAATTAATCTCCTTATTTAAAACATCTCATTCTTAGGATACAAAACTCTTAAATTGAGATGACTAGAAAGACGTGAAATCACCCATGGTGAGGAAACATAGTAATTTGTTCTTATACAAGGTGTTACCCTCTTCATATTTTTTCGAATAGACCGAATTATCTACAATGAATTACTTGCAAGCGTTAAATCTTACATGATACTTTTCATTTCTTTACCGAAAGAGAGCCAAACTTCAACATAGAATTCCTTACGACAGCTTAAGCCATCTCTTTTCAAAAGTACGCCATAAAAAATCAGCCTGTGGCCAACAAAATCATTCAAATTTGCAGGGGAATGCTTCCGAAAGCCATCAAACTGACAAAAAAACCCAGCAGTGAGGGCAAGGCAACCACTTGTTGAAACTTAGTTCTCGGCAGTCCTTTACCATAGGATCTTGTAACATCGTTCTCGTGTTCCTTGAAGTCCTTCGAGCCGAGGGATCTAGGAAGATATTGGGATTGTCAGGGGGAAGCGAAAAGTTCGACTTTGTCGCAGAAATTAGCTGGAGAGGGCAGGCTTCTGTAAATTTGGGGGACGTGCGGAAGTGATAATCAATGTTTCCCTAAAAATACGCTCATTGCTAGACTTGTGGGGATTTTGTAAAATAAATAGTACTTTCACTCATTGCACAGCTGGTGGAGATTTTGTGGAATAATAGTACTTACACTCAATGCAAGCCTGGTGGAGATTTTGTGGAAATAATAGTACTTACTCTCTTTGCACAGCTGGTGGAGATTTCGTGGAAATAGTACTTACCCTCATCGCACAGATGGCGGGGATTTTGCGTAATAAATAGTACTCACACTCATTGCAAGCCTGGTGAAGATTTTGTGGATATAATAGTACTTACCCTCATTGCAAGGCTGCTGATTATTTTGTGGAATAAATAGTACTTACCCTCATTGCAAGGCTGGTGAGAATTTTGCGGAATAAATAGTGCTCGCACTCATTACACGGTTGATGAGAATTTTGCGAGATAAATAGTATTTACCCTCATTGAGAATTTTGAGAAAAAAATAGTACTTACACATATTACAAGGATGGTGGGATTTTGTTCGATGTAAAAAATTACGGATTTAAATTTGATATCATTCATTTGTGTTGGTATAGATGATTATATTTCTTCATTCTTAGTGATGTACAATGGCACGAACGTTCAGTTTGAAGTTTAAATTCACATCTTTATTCTGAATGAATAAATGATTCAATGTTTTATACAACATTCCAAGTTCCTCATTTTTATCAAATTATTTCGTGATGGGTGACTGATCGGAAGGAAAATCTGTGGCTCCATTTATTATTTTAAAATGTTTCGCAGGCTAAATACAGAGAACATTTTTAATCACAGTACGGCTCAACACAATGAAGTAAATAATTGTAAATAAATGTAAATTTTACAATGAAGGAAATAATTGCAACAACATGACGTTCATAACCCATTTGAATATTTTTAATACACTTTGACATGTTTTACTTCTGTCAGTTATGGTCGTTTGACAATGAGCCATGAGAAGAGGTTGCTGTTTTTAATCCGTTTTAAATTATTGAAAAACTGAAATTCCTTTAATAGTTACCCGATGATTTAGAGCAATGAGTTTCAACATGAAAGTTGACATGATTTTACGGTGTCATCCAACGCGATGTCTTCAAGAAGTGTCAGCTATTGTCACGTGATGTCAACCGTTGAGGCACATTAAAAAAAACGTCAGCTCATGTCATGTGGCATCAGCCGTTGAGGCAAATTCAAGAAATGTCAGCTAGTATCACGTGGCATCAGCCGTTGAGACCAAAGTGTTTTATTCAAAAATTTTCTCATGTTCTAGGAAAGATTCAGAGTTAGTGTCGATCAGTTATTCAAATAGAACTTCTTATTTAATAGGTAAATTCGTTCCGTCAGCGTTTGGAAGTCACTATCCTGTGGGGATCAATGGATCATTTGAACCAAAATTTATTAAGTTATTAGTGTCAACATGCTGTTAATGACGATAATAAATTGTTTGACCTTAACGGCATTTTCAGCATCAAATGCAAAAAAATTGGAAGCATCTTTGAGTAATTCAGTTCGGAAATTTATTGAATGGGAGTAAAAATTTTTTAAAGCATTTAGCTTTTATAAGCTTCAGTCATGAAGAGGTGTTTGTTCTCACTATTGTACATGCGACTCCTGTGGGCTGTTCAAATTTATTTATGTGCAATTTTCCTAAAGCTCATGAATATTTTTAATTCGTTGATATTCAAATATAAGTGAAAGAAGAAAAAAGTTATATAACACCTTTTTCGTTAAGTTTTAGACAAATTGTTATTTTTTCATGTTTGCTTAAATTTAAGAACAAACTGCTCATCAATGGCATAATTGGCAGGTCAAACAACACTTGCAATCATTAGCATTTGAATAAGAGTATAAATAAACATCGAAAAAAGTTTCAAGAGACGATTATGGTATTATGATGCTTCGAGCAAAAATAGTTATTATCTAACGATTTTCTTGAATTAGTATTGCAGTATTAATTGGAGGGCAAATATGCAGAGTGGCCTAACCCACAAAATCCTGAATTTTTGGGCAGTGATAAGCAAAGTGGGAAAAGCGACAGCGTTTCGCATATGTACTGAGCAAGGAATTGCTCAGTCGTTTAGGCCACTCTGGCGCAAACAAAAGAGTGGGGCTTCTTGTCTGGCTGTGGCAGAATTGCAGCAGCAGGCGCATGTTACCATGATAACGGTGAGATATTGCATCACAGTGCAGAGTTGCATTATGCGTGCACTGCATTATTTTGATGGCAAGCTCATTAGCAGGGCTGCCGAAATTGGTACGTTCGTAAACATTTGGTACGTTCTGATCCAAATGTCACTTTGTTGAAATTGTTGTTCAACGTTAGCCTGAAGCGGCGAATTTTGGTGCGTTTCAAAGATTTTTATAACATGTTCAAGAAGAAATTAGACCCTACCAATAATTTTTAGCCTTATTTTTGGCAATTACTAAGCTTTCCATGTAAATGGGAGGTAAATTAAACGAAATGTGTGGTCAAATAAAGTTACGCATCGCGTTTGATACCAGTTAGTAGTTTAGAACTCATCGCATTGTCACCAGTGTAGCGCTACACTTCTACAGTCTAAAGTTTTATGTGCACATTTGATATAAATATGGATTGTTAACAATTTTAATGCCATGCTAGTTTTTAATTTGCAAAAATTGTTTATTCATGACATCGTTCTGTTAACTCAGACTGACAAGCATTTGAGTAATGAGTGTGTTTGATCTGTTCTGCACTCGTCGAGTATTGGTTCGGCTTTTGTACGTTTGCTGTGGCATATTCCTCGCCAAATTTACTGTCACCTGTTAGTGAGATTGTGAGAGTGAGTCTAATGCAGTTACTGAGTGGAATGAGTTCCTCATTGGGTTTGGTCGCGCATTGATTTAAAAGCTAATGCTTTGTTACCTGTTATTGTTCTTCCATCAATAAGCCTTGAGAAATAATGAGTTTTAAGAGAGTGAATATTGAGTATTCTTCCAATAGTGAGGACAGTGATGTTCTGAGACAGAAACAAAAAGTTAAATATGAATGGATAGTTTCATTAAAATTACAAACGGTTGAGAAATATTCATCGTGGCTACGAGTCAGCAAACTCAACTCCAGCAAGAGTATTGCAAATTGTGCAATAGTTATTGTGAGATAGCCGGCAGCTTAGGTCAAATAAAAAGACACGAGAGAACTGATAAGCATAAAAGCAATGCAAAGGTTGATGGCAAATTGATTTTAGTCACTGATTTTATGAGAAGTAAACCATCAGATCACCAAAACCAAGTAGCATCCGCAGAACTAAAATTGTGTCTTTGTTGCCGAACATAACCTACCCATTGCTCCTCTAAATAATTTGCCTGTACTCATTTCGAAGGTACGTTCTGATGCAAAATTAGCCAAAAACAGCAAGAGCGCACAAACGAAAGGAACTAGCATTTTTCCATATATAATAGATCTTGACTCCTGATGCTTTAAACAACCTGGTATACAAACTAAATTCGGCGAAGTTCTCCCTTATTATTAACGAAACAACAGATGTTTCTATTTTCAAGCAACTTGCAGATCTTCTGGTTAACACTATTTTCCTATCTGCGTAAATTGCACTTTGAAAGTTTTTTTTGCAGGTTCCAGTGAAGCGTCACAACCATACCCCACTGAATCATCAGAATAGAAAACATTTCATTATACCATAAATGGCCACAGAGCGTGCAAGGCAGTGTTTTGTTCTTCATTGGGAATCTCACCATAGCGTGTAACTTATGTTATCAATAAGAAAGTGAAAGCAGGAATTGCTTTGCTAGATAAAAGAGGCAAGCATGTGTCTGATAAACAAATTTTGCCTGAGATGAAGAAAAAGTGTCAACAATTCTTAATAATTTCCCAAAGTACGAATCCCACTCCAGTGATAGTCCTAAATTATATTTCAGTCCTGATCTTACCTACCCAAAAAAGCATTCGTTGTACACGGAGAGAAATTCTGATCATCCCGTCAACTTATTCGTTTTCATGACAGAACTCAAAAAATGCAACGTAGGAATACAGTTGCCAAAGAAAGACACTTGTGCTAGATGAGATGAGTTCAAGATGAAAAATAAAGCAAATCTAGGTGTTGAAGAGAGAAGACGTAGATATAAAAAAGTTCATAAGGAGCAGATTACACGTGTTGAACTTGCACGAAAGGGACTAAAAGAAACAGAAGAGGAATGTCACCAGCCTAGTTCCCGCCTACTGTGCATTGCGGTTGACCAGGAGGAAACTCAGCCGATTCCTTCCCTCAACATTTCTGTTGCTTTTATACAAGGCAAATGTGGTTGTACAACCTCGGAGTAAATACATGACATGATAAGGGCCACATTTTTGTTCAGCGAGAGATCGAAAGGAAGCGAGGAAGTTGTGAGATCGTTTCATCTGGTTTAACTTTCCTACAGAAAAATCATCTTCTAAATTATGACAAGATTCATGGATTTTAAGACTGTTGTGGCATACAAAAGCGCAATAAAAACATTGTCGCTTCCTTCATGTTTATCTGTATGAGTACTCAGATGAAGGACAAGTTTATTCATGTCCCAAGCTGCAGTCATACTTCACGTTTGGACGGTCGACATAAAAGGAAACAAATTTATCTGGTTGAAATTGAAATGGCTGAAAGTTTCCCAGAAAAACGAGTGTTCGGTGCAGTACAAGTATTCAAGCGATCACCACAAGGAACTTCGTACTATTGACTTCAGCAAACGCAACAAGCTATTTGAACTTAAAACCGTCCTCCTGGAGCCACTTTATAAAGAATTAATGAAGCTTTCATTCGAAAAATTCAAAAACCTGCAAGACTTAACTGCCTATATACCATCTCATCTTGTGGGCTTTTTCACCAATCTGCCCCATGAAATCAGAAAAAACAAATCCAATTCTGAGTGTGTTTATGATGAAGAAACTAAGGTGTAGCTGAAACACAAAGTTGCTCAAGTCAATGTTAGAATATAATTAAATCTACTTTCATGTCCATTACACATTTCATTATGCACGCAGGAAATAGTTTTTATATTAGGTTAGATTATATTGAATATCACATCCATCTGAAGATCGCGTCCATCTGAGAAGAGTAATCGCTGAATTAGTGTTGAAACGCTTGCATCGGGACTTATAGACCCATGATAAACATATTCAACCTAACCTAATTCAAAATTAAGCATACTATTTATTGTGTTCGTCGCAAGTGTGCTCTTCTCTTTTGTTTCTATTGTTTTCTTTCGACTATCTACGCAGATTTTTTTCTCCAATTACGCACAGTTAATGCTTATACCAGGATGATAACTTATGAGTGTTAAATTTTTGGGTTTGACGGAGATTATGATTAAATACTAATCCATGATTAACTTTTTGTTATCTTTTATCATCCTTCCCTGAGAAATGATTGAATTTGTGTTACAGATAGAGGAGTAAAAAATATTTAGACTGTGAGACCACTAAACGTATCAAAATCCACTGAAAACATTTTATAATCATTTTTATTGTTTTCTGTATAGTTAATGATGGATTGCAGTATTGGGATATCTCAAACTAAAACTAAGAAATAAAAGTTTTATCACTCTAATCCTTACGTAACGTGTCACTAGGAGGAAAAGATAAGATTGTGTTCACTATTCTGTACATGAAAATATTGTAGATCTCTAACCAATCCAATTATTTGTCTTCTCTTTACTTACGCATACGCCTCACTGTCGTTTCAAATTGTTTAACACTTGAATTAAAATTCGTTTTCACATATTTTTAAACACCTGCATTCACTATACGCCATAAGAGTTGATTAGTTAGTGCAATAGAGGGTGTTCCAGAACAAGAGGTACAAAATTGCACACGAAGTAGAAAATGGCAGAGTAAACACTTTTTCTTTTATGGAATTTGCCAGCAAAAATTTCGGTTTTTGAAACATTAGCTGTCTATTATTTTCAAGGATGAAATTTAATGACACAATTACTCGAAATATCTATTTTGAATTTACGTTTCAAACGCTTCAATTTTATGTGAATAAAGAATAATAAAATTCAGTTCTAGGGACATATGGTAAAATAGTTTTAGCGAGGACACTAGAAGAGCCTTGTTGATGCTACACCCATTAGATCTGAGGAAGATCTCGTGGCGAGAACTGCATTATCTGCTGGTGAGATTTCTGAAATGCCAGGCGTGTTTCCTTACCTAATATCCGGTAGTCGCTAAGACTATGATGTAAGAAGTGCATTTATGGAACTCATTTCGAATAATTTTGTAAAGTAAATTCAATTTAATATCGATAGTATTTGTGTGGTTGAATTTAATTAATCCGTTAAATAATAAACAGCTATTATCTCAAAAACCTGATTTTTTGGGGAAAACTTCGTAGAAGAAAAGGTGTTCATTTAGCCATCTTTTAATACGTGTGTAATTTTGTACTTCTTCTTCGGAAACACTCTGTTCATTCAATTTGCGTTGAATCAAAGACCATCATTAAAATACTCAAAAAACATTGTAGAGAAAGCATTAATCTGCTGTTTAGGCCACTCTGCCTCAGAACGCATGGCGCGGTGCAGCAGAACAATATGGACGCGCTGTTGCTTAGGCCACTCTGCCTGAAAGACATGTACGCCGCTTGCTGGTGAAATGATCGCTTAGCCCACTCTACCAGTTTTGACCCCTGATTTGTGGGTTAGGCCACTCTTCATATTTGCCCTCCAATTTATCTTCATAAAGGAAACAATCAATTTCTGTGCCTTTCTCGTGTTATGGCATTTGAGTTCAAGAAGTGGAGCGTCGTATTCTTTATGCCATGTATTCATATTTCGCATTCCTTACATAATGCAAAATAAATTTCTTATTCCTCATGGTTTATAAAGTCAACTGTATCAGAAAACATGAATCCTGGCTTCTGGCTGACGAAACTCAATAATTCATTTTCCTTTGTAGAAGATCCAGACACTCTGTCAGCTTTAAATGACTTTGGGGGAAGCATTATTCATCCTTACTTATAGCTCTTGGATTTCTGCTCTCCAGACTAACTCCGTTATAGAAGCATTTATCATTCAAAGCACTCTAGAACGTTTGAATTTCTCTATTGCAGTTGACAAGGACAGCAGCTTTTCTCTGGCGGATCAGACCCCGAGGATTGCGAGCAATTTTATTGTTATCATTGTTGGCTTTGCCGGCGCAACAGCTCTCGCCGTGCTTCTGATAACAGCCGTGAGCTTTCTCGCATGTCGCTGGCGGCAAAAATCTCGACGGAAAAGTGACAGGGGCAGAAGATCTAGCAACGGCCCTCAGAGAGAAGCTCCAGAGACGGGCGGATCCAGTGAGAGCTTGGTCGATCTCCGCAACAACAGTGACGCTTGTCCTTCAAGTTCCAACGGTGAGTGTTGGTTGACGCTTGTCCTTCCAGTTCCAACGGTGAGTGTTGGTTGACGCTTGTCCTTCCAGTTCCCACGGTGAGTGTTGATTGACGCTTGTTCTTCCAGTTCTAACGGCGAGTGTTGGTTGACGCTTTTCCTTCCAGTTCCAACGGTGGGTGTTGGTTGACGCTTGTCCTTCCAGTTCCAACGGTGTGTGTAGGCTTGTCCTTCCAGTTCCAACGGTGTATGTTGGTTGACGCTTGTCCTTCCAGTTCCAAAGGCGTGTGTTGGTTGACGCTTATCCCAGTTTTAACAGTGAGTGTTAGTTGACGCTTGTCCTTCCAGTTCCAACGGTGTGTGTTGGTTGACGCTCGCCCTTCCAGTTTCAACAGGAGTGTTCGTTGACATTTATCCCTGCAGTTTTAACGGGAAGTGTTTAATTTTTGAAATGTTATTCGCGTAGCTCTAGCAGGTAGGGTTAGTTTTGTAAAATGTTGCTCCTGAAACCTTATGAGACTGGCGCTTGTCATGAAACAACACACTTACTACTGACCATCTCTTCCAACTGCGTCGGAGAATGTTTGTTGTTAGAGAACGTGCCTGCCCAATGTTATCAGTGGAGACCTGTTTTCAGACACCTCCAGGTGCGCAAACGAAGACACCATTTTTTAAAAACATCAGCTTGACCAATAACATCAGCTTGACTTCCGAGAGGTGCTCCCTATTGACTGCAATTGGGAAGTTCTAGTCACTTTGTTGGAGATACGTCGAAAATAAATATTTCAGTTGTCATGCTAAGAAATTTCGCTCAGGTCGAGATGATTCTGAGGTTCAATGATATTTTTCTCTCTTACACTGAAAAAATGGTTAGCCTAAGTGATGTCCGTTTCTTCAACCGTATTAACTGTTTATTTGTATTTCGTGGTAATGAAGGTTAATTATGCCGCTACCATCACTCACATGAACAAATCTTTTCATCGACCATGAATAAAATTTCATTAACACTGAAAAACAGCTAAACCACTTCACGAGTAATCTATTCTCGATGACTTTCAACAGTGAGGTTCATTATAATTATAATCCATATGTTATCTTGGTGTTCAATTGAACTTCGAGAGCATTACGACATGCTCATCTTATCTCTAACAGTTCATGGTAATAAGAATGTAGTTTTGATCTAAAAGGACGAGGAAAATCCGTGTTTCGTTTCCTGCTCGGGAGAATATCGCGCGAGCTCAAGAGCTCAGAAGTTGTTTTCTGTTACTCGAAAGTCTTCAGGTCGTCCGTCAAGCTTTAAGAAGAGATTTTCCAGTTTACCGTTGTTGCTCGAGTTTTAAAAATAGTCAGAAGTTGTGAAATAACGCTTCTAATAACGCCGGTGATGAGAATTTCTTGCAAAGAGCTTGTAGACATGAACAAATGAGCTAGTGCATTGAAAGAAGCTTCGTTAACACGTAGTATTACATTCTTTTTCCAGCTTACAAGCATTTTTTTAATTCGCCACTTCTCGATGTAATTCTTTTTTTGACTACTTCGTGTTCAAGAAGTGGAGTTCAGTAATTTTTATGCCTTGCATCTATACTAGGATTTTTTCTTTTTTACGAGTGTTTGTGAACCTTGGACGTAATTTTCGTCACCTCAGAAAGGAATATTCTGCCTATTTTCTGGTATAATTTACGGCTAGTTCATATCCCATTTGTAGTTGAAATCCGAGCGCAATTTTTTCCCTCGGCACCCGAGCACTCTTTCTTTAGATGGGTCTCTAGTACATCTGATTCATTTCTAGTTCTTTCCGGCACCAGAAACCTTTTCCAAGAAAAACGACGACAATCCGTTATTTCTCTTCGTTTGTTATAATTTCGAGATGAGTTTTTGATTAATTGATTTGTTTGACTGTTCCTTCAAAGATTGCCTTAGAACACCACCAACAGACGTTCAAAGTTGATCGTCCGATATCTAATTAGTAAATCTATCAAAATGATAATGTATTGTACAGTTCCTGTCAGGGTGTACCGGCAATTATAGAGGTCTTTATATTGCATTTATATTCAAGCGTAACAAGTACTGTAACTCTGCGCATATGGAACCATCAAAAGTAACCGAAGCAAGTGTTTTTCAATGACCTCAGAATGCATGTTAAGGGAAATACTTTTTGAACTGTGGTTATTATTTTTTTCAACTATTATAGTTTTACGTAGGCTAATGCCAATTTATTTCCAGTGGCTTTTCTTGTGTGATTTCGCAACGATTCATGTTCTTCACATATTCAGAGACTCACGGGCTACAGATTTAGCTGAGGGATAGCTGATCCAATGGTGTACTAAACAGTGGTTTTAATTTTTGTCATTTTGTATGTATTAATAACGTTCTATGAAATCAGTGTGACGTAAAATGATGGAGTGGCTCAAAATAATCTTATGCAACTACAGAATGAAGCTTGAAAATTTATTTTAAAAAACTACAGCAAAATGATATTAAACAAAATTAATTTCAACTTTATATTCAATTTCTCTCTTTTTGAGAAAATGAATACCGCCTTTGAAGTTGTCAAAAATAAATCCATGACCAAAAGACACAATTTGATACAAAAAATGGAAAATTAAATAAAACGAAACTATGACATGAATGTAAGAAGCAACTGTGAGAGTTTAAAAGTATGAAAATTAATTAATAATATATATCACTGAAGAAACTCCACATTTGAGATGCCATTTTTACTCTATTTCACTACTCTATAGCTGTGCAATTAAAAAAGGATCGTTCTGTTTGATGCGAGAGGATATCCCTGACACTCTTTGGCTAGCGGGAAGCAACTTCTCTCACGGCATCTCCTTGAACTTCTGCAACAGAGGCAATTATAGGCAATTTCAGAGCCAAGTTCGGATTGTTATTGCGTGTTTCCTTACACTGAAGTATGCACATTTTGATTGCCGATGTACGATAGAGTTTGCCAATGCAGGGAAAGAATTTGTTCACAACAAATAAATGCATGGAAGGAGGGTACAAACCGCTTGAGAATTTGAAATAAAAACTAACTGCAATCACTGAAGCAAAGTTGAGAGACACAACATGAATTGCGCTTATTTTTTGCTCTGCAATAATTCTTCTTTTTTATTTGAATCTTTCAACACGAAGAACAGGTTATTTTCACAGATATTGCGAGTCTGTCTTCACGGAGTGAAATTGAAATACGTAAAGATAACTCCATTGAGAAGGTTATCTGTACATCGTAAATTTGAGATTTTTACACAGTTTCATTCCCTAGATTGTTTTGGTCTCACTGTACACTTTTAAGTTGAAGTCCTTTCGAACAGCTAAAATACGAAAATTATTTTCCATTGATTTTGTCCCGGGCTAAGAGGTAGGTAGGCCTTCATTTTGTTGAAATTAAATATTTTTATAATATGGAACATCTTTTTCCGGTTCACTGCTGCCCTGTTTTCAACGCTTGATATTTTCTTCTTAAACTCTTATCAGGTTTCTTGAACTTCTTTCTCAAAGTACTGTTTCTCCGCAGTTGTGCATGGATTCCGCATTCCCTTCACTCCATACGTAATGGTGTCTTCTTCCTTCGTCTCTTTGGAACGTCCTTGTTGCGGTCAGGGAGGCTTAAACTAACCTCAAATCTAATCTTGTTTTCCACTTGCCAACCCTGTATTACCACCTTGCGGTATGGATTAGTATAATAGAAAATAGATTTTATCATGTACAAATAAGGTTTTACAACATCCCTGTGTTTACTTCACAAAGAACTCTGGTAATGATAGAGCCGTGCAGTTCTAGCCCAATTATTTCCAAAGATTTTTCATAGCAATTAATGTCATTTTGTAGAGATAGAGCCGTGCTGTTTTTGGCCAATTATTTCCAGAGATCTTTCATAGCAATTAACGCCATTTTGTTACGATGGAGCCGTGCGGTTCTTCGCCAATTATTTTTTGGCTCCCTCGTTTCAATCAACATTATTTTGACGGCAAGCACATGACACAAAGTGCGTGTGCCACAAGTGTGCTAAGCAATTATCAACTCCTTGGTTTCTTTCTTTCCAGGGTGAACAGAACTGTGTCTCATGCGCATGTGATCAGCTTACTGAGTACAAAAAAATGGTGACCTAATTTTTAGATTAGTAATTTCTTTAGTTTATAAATCTTTATTGGATTCCTAATTAGAACTTGCATCATGGGGATTTTACCTTAAATTTTTCCCTACAATTGGAAGAACAGTGGTTCATTTTAAGAATAACTTTCAAATTTCGACCTCATACAGAATTTTATAATGATTGTGAAGAGCAGTTTGATTCGATTATTTAAAAAATTTAAACACGATTGTTTATTTATTTAAAACACGATTGTTGGCAACCGCGAGTTAACTCGTTTTCTCCTAAACCATGCATCGGCTTTATGGAAATTACAACCTTTCTGTAAATGAGAAATTGGCTTCACAAAAATACCAACCATCTTGTAAATGAGACATTGGCTTCATAAAAAAATGACCGTCCCATAAATGAGGCATTGGTTTTTAGAAAAACGCTTTCCAACGCATGAAATTCAAAGTGGATTAGCAAATATGATACGTCTTTGGTAGCGCAAATATGCCATGTTTTGAAGGGTAGGTTTCAGTCCAGTTTACGCGTACGTAACTGAATAAAAAACATTTGGGGAAAACAGTTGCACTCTTTTCTATTGGGAAAGAGTTTATCAGACTCTTTGAGTTGAGATGTAGAACAAAAATGTCTACCTTATCAGTTACAAATACTTTTTCATGTTTTTCATGCCACAAACCCTAGAACACGAATCACCTTGTTGGTGTTACACCATCGGAAACCCTGAGGATGTTTCATCCTAATAAAAAAACTAGCTGAGCCAGCAAAAAGATTTATTGTAAATATGAAATTACACGGTAACTAAATACTCTCGAGCTCTTATTTCACCATGCACGAAGTTACTTGACAGTGACAATATTGTAAAGGAACATTTTAGAAAATGTTCCAAAAATAATGAAAGATTTTATTTGTTACCAATGAATTGGATTAAGCTTGAAATTTGACGAACGTTTGTGTACTTGGATTAATCCCTCACATTTTAATCCCTCTCGACGTGTCAAGAGTTATCTAACGTGATTACATTCTGTGAAAAAATATCTCAATTACTATTTTGGTTTACTAACTAAACTCAATTTCTGAAATATTTTTTCTCACTGGCAAGCACTGACGTTCATTTTACAACCTGCTTGCGTGCTGGATATTTTTCTCATTTTTTCAAGAGCATGAAACTCGCGGTTCTTTAGAGCAGGCTCAGCGTATGCCAGAGCGTACGTAGTAAAAAATTTAGCACCAGTTTATGTCCTCTTCCGAGACGACATTTCCGGATGTAACAAACTTCTTCGTCGTTTTTTTCGCCAACACAAGGATTCTAATGGTTGATTTGTCTGCTGGTCATGGTTTTTCTTCCGCCGACTGTAGTATTCTAATGGTTATAATGTTTGCTAGTCTTTGTTCTTCTTCCGCCGACTGTAGTATACAGATGGTTTATTTGTGTGTTGGTATTTGTTTTTCTTTCGCTGACTGTAGCATTCTAATGGTTAATATGTTTGCTAGTCTTGGTTTTTTTTCCGCCAACTGTAGTATACAGATGGTTAATTTACGTGCTGGTTTTTGTCCTTTTTTTGCCGAGTGGAGGATTCTCATTGATAATGGCCGTGCTTGCCTTTGTCATTTTTCGCCGAATGTAGGATTGTAATTTTTGAAATTTGCACTGGTTTTTGTCTTTCTTTCGGTAACCGTATAGTCATGATTGTTCATTGGTACACTGGCTTTAATGTTTTGTACTCAATTCTTAGGTTGGAGAATTTCACATTTTAGGAGTCACGGAGCCATTTCAAATCACCCATTTACTCATTCAAACTTTCATCTTAGTTCATTTTGTTTCGAGCAATAATTGAGTTAATTAAACAAACTTCGTTTTTTCATGGGCTATAGATTGACTAGATCTAACAAAACTGCTGTCTCCAATTTTGACGACGAACCAACGCAAAAAATACAGCTTTTATATCGTAGAGTAACGGTGCTGCAGACTGAAACTTACGAGTTCATTGAAATGATTGAGCAGACACTATTTGCTTTTATTTAGCTCCTCACTGAGCAACTCACTTTGAATGTCGAGTCCAAATGACTAGTAAAAACTGTGGCGGAAGATAATTACTCTTTCCGCGACCTGCATCATAAATGATTGTCTGTGCAATGAAGTGCTTATTCTGCTTGTAAATTTGAACCGTTTCACGTCATTCGTAGCGAAATATTTTACTAGAATTCGGACTCTCGTGTGCTTGATTGGGTTCTTTTTCTGTGGAAATACTTTTTAACTGATTGAAAAATTTGAGGTTCGGAGAAGACACTGACGAGCAGCTGAGCTTCCAAAATTTTTACATTTGTTGTTGATTTGTTTTGTATTTTTGTCGAAAAATGTGAGTACTGCTATTGGACCTACAAGAATGAGTCATCTCATGAGGTACTGTGAAGTCCCGGGCTGAATGTTAAATAGGCCTAACATGCATTGAAATAGAACAAGTTTCTTTTGATTTCTTTCGGACCATGTTATTTTCGATTCACTGCAATCATTTTTTCAAGCTCCTTCTACTTTTTCCTTAGACTTTTAAGCTTATTCAATAAACCTTTTTCAACATCGCGGTTGCTTTACGATGGTGCGGGGGACACACCTTGTGCACACATTTATCGTTCCCTTGATTTTATGCGAAATGGTGCTTTCCTCCTCCCTCTTTTGGGAACCCTTTTGTGGGGTTAGGGACAGTTGAATTCAATTTTAATCTCATTGAAATTAGGCTAACCTTAATTAAATTATGATCTAATTATTTAAAACAATTGAACAAATTTTGTTTTAGACGAATACTTGCCTAGGGAAGGAAAACAGGTTTCATTACTTTGGTTACTCAGAAAACATGGAAGCTCTGAACTGAAATTTACTTGATCAATTTTGTCCCTCTTTCTCTTCGTTTTTGATGAACGTTATCCTCGATGAGCGTAGTTAATAATTTCACTAAATTGATCCTATTTTCAAGTTCAGAAAAATATTTTCTCGAAATTCATGCATTTGTTAATAAAAATGCATTTTACTTTGGTTGACATAAAACTATTTACGTCAAGATCACGTTACGGTTGTGGATATAAAATCACTGTATATGTGCTGACGTAAAGTGTTCTATAAGTCGTTTTGCCTCAAACTCATGGTTTCAAATTAATACAGATACTTAAACTCCACGCATAATAATTTTCATAAAAGCTAAGTTCATTCTAGTTTTATTTCATCTCACATCATACACACTCTTCACTGATTTCAAATGAAGTACACAAACGGCGCTTCACGTCGAAGAGATATTTTCTCAATGCTAAGCTCTAGTCTTTAAAAGGATTAAAATTGAGCACCCGAGACAGATATGAAAAAGCGTATGCAAAACTTCTCAGTAACTTTTTTGGCGCCAAGGATTCACAGGAGAGTTTCTGTTCCAACAAACGCTCATTGAGATCGTAATTGCCGAGCAAAAGTTTCAGCGGTCACGTTGCTAGATTATTTTGTATAAAAAATTAGTCCTTAATTTAAATAGCGATGGAAATTTGTAGTTTTTAGTATCTCGTTGACCAAACACTAATTAGGATTTTCCCAAAGGTGTGCGTTATCTGTATTTTTCTGATGCGTAGCGACTGAATAGATGATGATTGGCCTGAAATGGTGTTTTACATTTGATTTATTTACTTTATGTTGGAAGAAAACTCGTGTGTCAGAGATAAGAGATTATTGAACTGCTTCTTTTTCTCTATCTCTCTCTCTTTCTCCCGTTTGTGCGTGTCTCAGAAAACATAAATATTTTAATCCATTATTTAAACCGATAAATCTTTTATATTTTAGTGGTTAAACTGTTCCTATTCACTTCAAACTGAAACGTAAATCAGTTCCTAGATGAATCTGAAGGTGTGCAGGGCTCAACTTTACAGGAGCGGGCTACTGAAATGAAATTTGTGCAATTTTTCTTTTTTTTCAAGAAAAGAAAAATCATGCTGGGATTTGTACTGGCCGGAAATTGGAGGATTAAGACACTATTTTTGCCTCTTATCACATTACATTTGTTGACATAATGTGTTCTAAAGCTCCTTTCTTTCTTCAGCCTCGTGGTTTCGAACAAACACAGTTATGCGTATTTCAGGTGTAATCATTTTTACGAAAGCTCAAGAATCGTTCGTTTCAGTTTCATTTCATATCACGTCTAACGCGATCTCTAAACGCTTTGTTTGAAATTCCAAAACAATTACTGTCAAAACCTCTTAAAATTGTCATTTGGGATTCTCAAAATCTTGTTGTATTTGCGTCACTTAGCGCTCTCAAAATCTAATTGAATTCGTTTCATTTTGCACTCCCAAAATTTAGTAAATTCGTGCCACTTTGCACTCTCAAAACCCGGTTAAATTCGTGTCTTTGCGCTCTCAAAACCTAGTTAAATATTCATGTCACGTATCACTCTCAAAACCTTGTTGAATTCGTGTCTAGCTGGATTCGCGTCGCATTACACTCTCAAAACCTAGCTAATTCGAGTCACTTTGCACTCTCAAAACCTAGTTAAAATAATTTCATTGAACACTCTCAAAACCTAGGTAAATAAATATCACTTAGCACTCTCAAAACCTAGTTAAATTAATGTCACTTATCACTCTCAAAACCTAGTTAAATTCGTGTCCCTTAGCACTCTCAAAACCTAGTTGAATTCGAGTCATTCTGCAAATTAAGTTGAGGTGTTTTGTCCTCGGCGGCAGCAGCCGAGGCCGTAACGGTGTTCACTCCGACCCACATCACGTCTGGCAATCTCCAAACATCCGGCGAATCACCCCTTCATCCACCGCAAAATTGCCCTGAAGTCCAGGTTGTGTCGCCCTCGCGTGGCAAGGCGCCGAATAGGAAGGACGGACCCTGTGCCGATTTGGCAGATCTAGTAAGCAATCCTTTCTAGAATTAATTTCCTTCGTTTCCTATGTTGTGACAATGCCTGCCGGCTTAGGCAAGTTCGTGTATCACGCGATTTTATTGTGTTTCTCGCTAACAAGATATAGAGCCGACTCTTCAATCGAGAACTTTGAGAGGAAAAAAAATTTTTCTTGTGAATCTTAGAATACGGTTGAGACAAACGTTAGCTTAGAGAACCTGATGAATGAGCAGTTGTTTGATAAATTTTATTCGTAACTCATGCAATGACAGAGCCTGTTTTATAAAGCGAGTCCTTTGCATGTGTAGAGTGGGCCTACTTTCTTTTTTTTTATTAACGAACTGCAGAATTGGCTCAATATCATTGAACAAAGTATATCTTTACATCGAATCTTAGGAAGCAGTTTAAAAATAGCGTTAAGCTCAGTAGACAAGCAAGTATTCCGTTCTAGAATTATTTTTCTAGCTGACCTGAGTTGGGTATTCTCTTTAAAATGCATCACTCCACAAAACGCAGTGCAAGTGACAGGGTTCATTCCATGCACAAAAACTTCCAATAAAATACTGAAATTCAAAGGCTATCAATATTAAATGTCATCCAACTTGTGGGTGTATTAAAAATTTCTGTCACGAATGTATTTCATTGTGAAATATAAATATTAATTAGTATACGTACTGTGTTACATCATGCAAAATGTTTGAGTAGGTATTTTGAGGGTAAAATTTAGTCAATTTGAACTTGTGTTATTCAAAACATTTTTGAATAAATTGTTTAATCTGAATGTGACACTGTCAGGCTTCGTAATATACTTTTATAATGTTAATGTATGAGAAGTAAATTTATCTAAAGTATAACCCCACAATTATAAAAACATTAACTCCTTTACCTTTATGGATTTTTTTTATATTTAGGTTAGTAAGCTGTATTTTGCTAAGCTTCTCTCAAAATTAAAAATAAAATGTCTTTTACGAACAAATAAGAGCACTGCTTGAAAATAGTTTTGCTAGGAATAGGCTATGTTGATAAAATGAAATCGCAGCAAACCATAAGGAAACAAAGTACAACACCACTAAATTTTAAAAAGATTTGTACAATGTTTGTATTCAATGGGTCAGGCATGGGCCAGTACACAATAGAATTCATACGCAAAAACTTCTAATAAGTTGCTGAACTTCATAGTGTGTTGATGTTCAGTGTCGATCATAATGTGTGTATTAACAGTTTTGAGGTCAGTAACCTATTTCAATGTATTGTATCAGTATTTTATTGTACCAGTGCTAGCCTGAATGATTTCATGTTAAGTGCTTGCTAAAGACATTTTGAAGCTGAAAGCATAACAGTTCTGATGCGTGTAATTCAAAATTTTTCTTCTATAAAAATTCACAACTCACTTTGTATCAATAATACGTTAGTTCATCAACAATATTTTCGCGGAAAATCAAACGCTTTGTCAAATCAATGGTTTGCCATCTCGTTTAAAATAAAGTGGCGTGAAAATTTAAAGCGCAAATATATAACCCATAACATTTCCCCCCTAGGAACTGTATGGGGACAGATCGCCTCCTCCCCCACCACTCCCACCTCGTGCGCCGCTCCCCCTGCCTCTCCAAACACATATTTTTGGACCTCCATCACTGTTGTGTGTTAGACAGCCCGGGGACACCATGAGCGGCCGTAATGAAAGTCTGCCCCAGGAGGTAATGGATGCGAACGAAGGTGCTGCCAAGACTGTCTCTGGTAACATCGGTGAAGGTTTGATGGAAGCCGCCCATGGGTCTGAGTTTGACGGCGGTGGTGTTGGTGGGTCGGTGAAACAAGTCACCAGTTCTGAAGCTGGATCAGTTCTTCAAACTTTGCCCATTGCAAACTCGTATCAATATCCCATACAAATTCCGATCCACGCTGGGCTTATTCAGCAGCAGTCTTTCCTGCAGAAGCAAATGCCCTCAAATTTGGCCCAACATCATGCATGTTCGGACCCATCAAAAGCGGTTTTATCTAATATGGGTGGACAAGGATTTTTAGTGCCTAATGCTTTGACAGGAGGTGGGATTCACGATCCTCAAACCAATCTACTGGTGAGCCTAAACTCTCAGCCAACTGCAGTTAATACCGTTGGACAATTTCCCAAAGCATATGACCTACAAAATCAACAACCTAGACCAATGTTGGTGAATCCACAAAGTGAACCAAGAGTAAGCAACGCTTCCGTGTTCCAAGTGCAAACGGCGCCAAATTCATCTATGACTTTACCTAGTATATCAAGTCAGTTCATTGAGGGCACAGCTCCTAATCGAGCGTGCGCTGTTTTTGCCCCAGATAACAGGCAAATGATGATGCCACCCGGCATTTCTTTTCCTCATCAACTACCTGCTCCTCACTACACTAGTCTCCACAACACCGTAATTAACAACTCTAACGTCAAGCTGCAACAACCTGCAGTTTCTATTTCTGGTTTTCCGACTAACATAGGAGTAAGTAATGCGCAATCAAGCCTAGGTAGTACGTTCGTAGCCAAGAATCCAAATCAACAACCGACAGTTAGGTACATTAATCCTGTATACGGAATAAGTTCAAGTACTGCAACAGCAATTCCTAATATTTCAGCCAATGTTCCTTCTAACGACCTGTTCACTACGCCTTCATTACCCTCAAACCGTGTTGTCCAAAATCAAATGTTTAATTACTGCGCCAGACCGCCTGTTATTAATTTAGGTGGGTCGTCTGTAATATCAACATTCTCGAGCAAGAACTTTCCCTTTGATGTGCACACAAGTAGTCTTACTCGAAGGTCCCACTGCAGCAAGCAGCCTAATGGCGATGTATCATTGAGCCGCTCTAAGCTAAATGGCAGTTGTGTTAACATTTCCCTCGAGTCTGGAGGCAATTTAGAGTCGGGCCTGAACAAGAGCGTGCCTGACCTCAGTGTCTGTGAAGTTAATGGATCGTCGGGGCTTAATATTCTTCATCCAGAAATCAGCGACGCTGAAAGCCAAAAAGTTGAGCCACAAGTGTCTAACTTTGCAAAAGTTCCTGATTTAGATGAGAATAAAAGCAGCAAGACCGCTGCTCCGAAGCTCCAACCCAAATCCAAAATAGCTCAGCACAAACAGCAGATGATACAGAGGAAACACGTTCACGAGAATCAGCAAAATTTACACTTGCAACACCAGCAACAGAAAGAAGAAGAAGTTCGCCAAATCCACCAGCTGACTTCTGATCCTGGCTTGTTTCAGGTTCACATGAAGAGCAAGGGCCAAGCAGCAAGGGCCGGCGCTATTAACGCAGAGCAATACTTTTCAATATTAGGGCAAAGGCTGCCGGAAGAATATCAGTTCATGCAAACAGACCGAGGACTTGCATTAGTGAACGTTCATCCTGTTCACACGTATGCAAATGTTCAAGTTACAAATATCATGAGCTCGTCTAATGTCTTAATGCAGTCCAGTTCTCATCAGGATTTGCCGAGCACTAGGGGGGATGTTGCGAGTGCAAATAGTGCTGGAGTGACCAGGGAGCGAAAGTAGACATGAGGAGGTGAATGTTGGTACGAAATTGGACGTGTGTAGGGGTATGAAAGTGAACCTGTGTAGGGTATGAAAGTGAACGTGTTTAGGGGTATGAAAGTGAACGTGTGTAGGGTATGAAAGTGAACGTGTGTAGGGGTATGAAAGTGAACGTGTTTAGGGGTATGAAAGTGAACGTGTGTAGGGGTATGAAAGTGAACGTGTGTAGGGGTATGAAAGTGAACGTGTGTAGGGGCTTTAAAGTGAACGAGCGTAATGGTATGAAAGTGAACGATCGTGGTGATGGGAAAGTGTACGAGCACAATGATATGAATGTGTCTGAGCGTGGAGATAGAGTAAACGAGCGTGATGATAGGAAAGTGAGCCTCTCAGTGGTACGAAAGGAAACGAGCGAAAGTAATTATGAGGAAGTGAACGGAACGGTTGGCATGAAAATGAATGTGCAAAACTGTGTGGAAGTGAAAGAACAAAGGAGCTGAAAATGACCAGAAGTATTGGTATGGAAGTGAACGAACAAAACGGTAGTGAATGCATGTACGTATTCGTGTGGAAGAGAACAATTTTAATGGCGAGGAAGTGAACGAAATAAATGGCGTGGAAGTGAACGAAAGTAATGGCGTGGAAGTGAACGAAAGTAATGGTGTGGAAGTGAACGAAAGTAATGTGTGAAAGTGAACAAAAGTAATGGTGTAGAAGTGAACGGAAGTAATGGTGTGGAAGTGAACGGAAGCAATGGTGTGGAAGTGAACGAAAGTAATGGTGTGGAAGTGAACGAAAGTAATGGTGTGGAAGTGAACGAAAGTAATGGTGTGGAAGTGAACGAAAGTAATCGTGTGGAAGTGACATTGTTCTGCTACGAGCTGAATTGCGCAGTTCCGGTCTAAATAGAACGAAGCCAGTATTGATTGAATAAAATTAAGTTATTTTCCAGTGAACATCGAGAAAAATTGTTAAAATCCAGTCGGGGATGGATTTAGAAGCGATGAAGAAATGCCTGATTTGATACGAGCGTATTTTAATGGACATGACAAAGGAGTGAAAATAGTTTGGCGTAGTATTTTGTATCCATAGTGAACATATCTTCTTGACAATATTCTTGCATACGTGTAGGTCAGTAATGCGTGTATGCGATTGACTCTTAACGAAATGCTGCTTGGTGCAAAGATAATGCACGGTCGATTACGTGACGTCATTTCTTGTGAACTTTAGTTCTTACGAATGAAAAATAGTTCCAGTTAAGTCCTAAGCAACCAATTCGATGGTTAGTTGAAGCTGAGTTCGAAGCAACAAATTCAATGCTTGGTTGGATTTATCAACAACTAGACATAGCTGGGACTAATTTTTATCCGCATAAGTTGAAGCTCGCATTAAATGTTGTCGTGGTTGATCGAGAATCGACTACATTTTACGCCTAGCTGGCATACCTTTCATAGTGTTTTGTTTAGATTTTTTATTGTACGTATTTTGGAAGGATGGTTGCTGTGGCTGCTCACGCCTCTCACAGCTCTATTAAATTCTTAAGTTCAAACATAAAACTAAAACCTTATCGTAAATTTCGATGTCTGTCTTGATATCAAACTCGAATTTTTCGATGCCTGATAAAAACTAGTCTAATTATTCCATTCATAATTCCTGCTCAGTTTCGAATCAGCAATCTAATCAACAAAATCAGCAACAACAAATCAATCAACAACTAGTTGATTCATTTCAGCGTAAATTTCTGTATTTATGTTTGTGTTAAAACAGAGTTCGTTATTTTACTTCTCATGTATGTACTTTATTAGTGAGAATTTATAAACGTAGTGTACGAAATTGATTTGTTCATGATGGAGAAGTGACGCAATGGATGTCCTCGCAGAATAGCGCAATAAATGCAACAAGAAATTGAAAACAAATTCGTCAATTTTTCATTCATAATATTAGTTTTTATTAAAATAATTAAATAATTTATTAAAAAATTATTTAATAATTCAATTTATTTCAATAAATAAATTAATTAACAGAACAGCGCAATAAATGCAACAAGAAATTGAATGCAAATTCGTGAATTTTTTATTCATTAAGTTCCAACTTGCTGTTAAGGCAACAAGGGAAAAGTAGAAATGAGAAATATGATAGCACGTATAATCGTTAAATAGACTTTATTTAATACAGGAGGACATTAGCAATTTGTATAATTATACAAAGTAATTGCTCAAGTACAAGCTTGGCTTCTTAAGGGTAGAAGAGATCATTATTTCTACAAGTGTTGAACTAGGAAACAAAATTTCTTTTCATAACTGCAGTTCATTATTTCTTTATGTTGCTTCAAATACCTGTTCACCAGGGAATATTTTTCATCAATGATTCTAAATTTCTTCACAATTAATCTATAAACTTTTATGCTAATCTAACTTTAACGTGAGGAATTTTACTGCCGCTAAAAATAACTCTCCGTTTTCTTTTATATTTTTGACGTGTGCAATCAAGTTCATCTTTTTAACTTTTTTCCATGTTCATCTTTTGAACCTAACTCAAACCTATCAACGTATAGTATTATCTCCTTCTATTTATTCACTGACTTTTTTCATTTCGGTTGCTAAGTAAGATGTATACATTTGTACATAGTCTCTAGGCTAAAACCTGTTTCTCTAACCTCGTCTCTGTGATAGAACTGGCATAATTTTCACTTAAACCCCAGCCGGTTACTGAAAAAAGAAGAATAACTAGAACTAAAAACAGCGCGATTTACCAAATATGATCAGTGTTCTGTACGTTCTAGCGAAGAATGAGAATTTGGCGACTATAGGTAAAAGAATTGTCCCGAATTTGAGAAGTTTTTCACAGCTTCGAAAAAAACACTGTCATCAGGAGCAGCTTCATCCTATGACGTCGATAGCTGACGACGTAAGTGTAATATTTTTCATCTGTTAACCGTTATTGCAGTGCGGCTCTGTCACTTTGTTTAACTGGAGTGTATAGATGAAAATATAATGGATGAAAATAAAAGATGCACGAAAAACCCATGCGTCTACTTACATGGGCAGGTGCGCTTAAGGAACATTTTGCGCGAGCTAATTAAAGTGGAGAGTGGCAAGGAAAATGCAACCTACCAGAGGACGATTACTGATGGTTTACTGAATGCAATATCTGGACATTGACGGTTGACAGGTTGAGATACATACATCGAAGTTGTGCGCCACATTCTTGTTCTTCGAGTGAAATTTCAGAATGATGAGACCACAAATTGTACCAGCGCGTTGTGTTTTAAAACTTTTTCAATACATAACAAACCTACATCTGAAACAAACCAAGACTTTTCGAAACATGTTTGAGCCTCGCAACTTATTTATATTCCCTCAAGTTTTCTTTCTGGCCAATACTATGAGTTAGCATTTTGAAAGATTATCCATTGGTACTTATGAAACTTTATGATATGGCGTGATTGCTATGATAAAATCATTCATCAGGATGGATGAATTTGCCTTTTTTGGCATAAATTCTTCTATGTATGAATAGAAATTGGTCAAATTTGAGAAATAAGTCGTGAACAACGGCTAGGGCTGCTAGGAAAGTGTCTAGCAGCCGTTATGTCGACCGTGTGCAACTTGCTTCAGCTCATTTGTAGAACTTTTTTACAGTCGAGCTGTGCTGGTATCTTGATTATGCCGTGTTGTCTCTTCAATAATTATGTAATTATTATTGACATTCATTATGTAATAACGTGGAGAGCGAGATCTTGAAAATTATGTTTTATTTACTTGTACAAACAGTATCCTACAATTATATTATTGTACTCTATTTATGGATACAAACGCTTCAGTACTTCAGACAATGAACTTAAATTTATCTGTATTATTTT
>JACJUY010010565.1:5695-18898 GCA_014220935.1 Platorchestia sp. MABIK
TAAGTATAATTAAGTTCAGTTAAGTAATTGAAATTAATTTTAGTCAAGTTATTATAATTGTGTTCAGTTAAGTAATAATAATTAAGGTCAGTTAAGTAGTTATAATTGAGTTAAGTTTGGGTTGAGCGGGTGACTCAAAACCAAATGATGGCATTTTCAATTGATCTTTCATCCATTTGATAATCGCATGATGAAATTTAGTTCAATTCTAACTTTTTGTGTAACCCGCGGGAGTTTGAGTGTTAAAACGTAGCCTTTTTTCCCTCCATATGATTAAAGAGCACAGCAAATTCAGGCAATAATCACGTCGTCCATATCACACACCTGGCAGCGTGAGTACTTCGAAGTTGACTTAGGAACGCTAGGTGCTGCGTTACTGATCGAAATCGTCAAGATTGAGTTGAACCAAGTGGAGTTCCGTATCTGAATGGCTGCCAGTTACTGAGCTCATATTTTCTATGAAAAAACAGGAACTTAAAAATTTAATTTTGAAAACAGCACATTGAGTAGCTAAGTTGACTTACGGTGGAGACAACGTCAATTGTTTAAAATATCTAGTTCAGGTGTTCGAGGTTTTCAGGTATTCAAAAACAACACATTACATTGCGAAGTTAACTTACGAGAACTAACGCTGCATCGCTGCGAGAACTACGAGAACTATCGCTGTTCTGATACGAGAACTTCAAGAACAAAAGCTGCACATCTACGAGAACTAACTCTGTATCGCCACGAGAACTACGCGAACTAACGCTGTACCGCCACGAGAACTACGCGAACTAACGCTGTACCGACACGAGAACTACGCGAACTAACGCTGTACCGCCACGAGAACTACGCGAACTAACGCTGCACCGCAACGAGAACTACGCGAACTAACGCTGTACCGCCACGAGAACTACGCGAACTAACGCTGTACCGCCACGAGCACTACGCGAACTAACGCTGTACGACACGAATCGCATAGAGAAATTGAGCCGAGGTACTCACGGACGAGACCCCGACCCTCCCACCTAAGAGCCGGCTCGTTGTGCCTCCATTCCAATAATGCGAGCTGGCGTTGAAGTGCTTCATTATCTCAGCCTTCATTGTGTCGAGTGTCGGCGTCTGCGCTGCATAATTCACGGTCTCAGAGCTCAGCGAGATTATCTCATTATAATCTGGAGCGGAGAATCTCATTTATATTTAATGAAGAGGTGTATCTAGTAGAGAATCAATTATTTACCACACTTATCCCATCGGAGTTGAGTTTCAAGTTCACGTTGTTCCTAAGATGCTAAGTTATTCAGTCTATGAGATGAGATTTTCAGTACGTAAAATGCAGAGTGTCGTAAAAAGTTGGTCCGGATGAACATCGCCAAAAAATGCTAGAAATTTAAAGCATTATCTCAGATAACCGCTTAGAAGTAATGAAGCTCTGAAAAAGGCTCATGAAAGACTGATAAAATCGTTTTAAATAAATAAATTTGTCATTTCATCAGAATCTACACTAAATTTCCCCTCTGTTTAATTACTGACTTTGGTTGAAGGTCAGCAAATATTTTTAACTTTCAAAGTAAACCAAAGATTTTTCTTTCTCAACATCCCTAAGCATTTCTGAAGAGAAGAATTATTTTGCCTTGATTTTTGTTCGAATAAATTTTATGTACACTAGAACTCCTGAAACTCCAACAGAATCTAACTGGAAATTCTTGGCACTAGTCATTCTCTACCAAGTTATCCTGTTGAAATGAAACTTCTTTATAATCTAAATTTTGCCCTAATTTCATTTTTTTGGAGATGCGCAACATTGAAAATTATAAATTATACTCTTCTTTATAAGTCTTCATGAGTCTCATTTTTCTTTAATCTACTGGATAAGTTTATAACATGCGTACACATCATAATGCCAATCTACCCATAATAATCAGCTTTGGCCACAAGATAAACATTTTTTTAGTGACTTGAATAGAATGTAATAGCACGTACTTTACTCACCTAATTCAAAAATATAACTGTTTATATTTGAAAACATTCAATTTTGACCTTTCACCGATTTCTTCCATAGCTTTTAGCAGCACACAGCAACTGGAACATCTGCGTGTTCCAGTTGCACGAGTATTGCTGGATCACGCTCCGTGCTTCTATACCTGAATAGCTAAAGATTAAAAAGACGAAACAAAAAACGTATTCATTTCACATGGACTCTCCTTTCAGTAATATCTTATGCAGTTGACAGATCACGTTGAAGCTGGCGATAGCAAATAAAGTAGAGCTCAAGCAATTTAATCATGAATTTCTGCGGCGAAGTAAAGTGAAACGATTCATAGAAAATTAAATTGAAATAAAGAACATAGTTCTGCTAATCAGGGGGGTTCAGCTCAACTTCCACATCACACTGACGTGGATTTCAGTACTTCCTTAGACTCAACAGCACACTGACGTGCATTTCCGTACTTTCTTAGATTCTACATCACACTGACGTGCACTTACGTACTTTCTTAGATTCTAAATCACGTTGATGTGCATTTCCGTAATTCCTTAGATTCTACATCGTATTAATATACATTTCCGAGCTTCCTTAGATTCTACATAGCATTGAAGTGCATTTCCGTACTTCCATCACATTTCTTTAGAAAATTCACCGTTTTAACGGAAACGCTCTCGATTCAACTGTTAAATTTAAACTGAACAGTAAACATATAACGGGCCTAGTATGTCGAGCAAAGTATTGGAAATAGTAGTGTGGGTACAAGTATACTTTTCAACATCACTGCAGGATTTATACCATTACAAATATTCCAGTGAGTCAGCACACATTTCTGATCAGTGTTTTTGTTCAAGTCCGGACATTTTGAAACAAATCCTCATATTCGAATGAAATTAAAATTTGTAATTTAATAATTTTCTTACTTTATGTGCTTGAGTTTCCTAGGCAAGGTAGCCGTCGTTCATTTGTGAGACATGGCCATGTTTGAATGTTCAAGTGAATGAATAGTTGAATGAGCTTGTAATTTCAACACTCAACTCAGCGTTCAGTGAAATTTTAGTATGTCTGGATGCACATATTCAAGCCATGTGGAAAGTTATATCACATGTGGAAAATTTTTTCCTGAAAACTGGGCGGTCTTTGAAACTCGACAAAAGGGAAATAATTTTCCTCTGAAATCTAAAGATAAGTTAGTTTTTTGTTTAAATTTATAGAGAGTGTCAGCCATTTCGTGTATTCGCCGGCGACTTAGAGAAAGTAGAATATTTTCGTGAAAAAATGCTTACGCTGATTGTGTCATCGATAGAGCAGTTATGTATGTCGAATTAGTCCACGACACACAAAAGTGTGTTACGATACCTTCATTAATGTTGTTAACGCTTTTGTGTACTAGGTTTTGGGACAAGTGGAAGCGTGAAAATGAGTTGAGTCTTGAAACAAAATTTGTATGTGATGCCCATGGAAGACTTCCATTCTTATGGGAATTCCGCATCATTTTCGACACTATATTTACAGATAACTGATTTGTTACTTTCACTTCTCTAGCTCGTCAAAGACGATGAAAGTTTTTTGTAGATTTTTTTTCTGATTTCACGCGGTGAAAGCGTATTCGGAGTAGTAGTAATTTACAGTCGCATTCCATTTATGAACATATTTTAAAATCTTGTGTACTAATTTGAACGTCATCAGCATAGTTTCATCTTACTACTTCATGAACAAATTTCTCACGCAATGTTAATGGTACAATATTTCACCAGATGATTATAAAGTTTGACTTTTCTTATATTTTCATCCAGATTTCAATAGAAAATGTTTAGTTTTCCCTACATCGGTCACTCTTATCTTCATGAGCTTAACATCTTTCACCCTCGGAGTGACTGTTCAAAAAATCCTATTCCTAAGAAAATTACTGCGACATTCGACCATTAACTTTAAATTTTCCAAACCTACGCCACCGTTTCATCTGTTTTTTACCTAAAGTTGATTCTTCTATTTGTGATAAAAGTAGGATTCCAAAGAAATCGTCGTATTTCAACCCTTGCAAGGACTACTGCCAAAAATTTCATTTATAAAGTCGATGCAAAAATCGCCCTTCGAATATACGAGCGCCAGCGCATATTCCCCAGCATAGCAACTCAACTCCTCTTACGCACTGCCTTCCCTGAGCTGCACAGTGGATGGCATGAAATAGAATGCAGCATTTTCTGTGCAAACGAGCAATATGCGGGCTTGCCTCTCACGTTCCACTCTTGAACCCAATCTCGCCAAACAGTTTTATTCCACCCTGAAAGCTGCATTGGTGGTCATGAAATTCAATGAATGCCATCGGAATTCAAACTGAGTTGCTGTAGGGGCCAGCATGGCAGGTCTCGGAGACGTTGTGGTGCAGGAGGTACTGTTTTCAGGCGCCCTAGGGTCATATTGCCGAATTGGGTGTCGCTTCTGACACTCGCAAACGTGAATCTTGACGTCGGTGGCAATATTAGCATGAACTACCTTTGTTTTGACGTCGGTGGCAATATTAGCATGAAATACCTTTGTTTTGACGTCGGTAGCAATATTAGCATGAACTACCTTTGTTTTGACGTTAGAGGCAATATTGCCATGAACTACCTTTGTTTTGACGTCGGTGGCAATGTTACCATGAACTACCTTTGTTTTGACGTTAAAGGCAATATTACCATGAACTAACTTTGTTTTGACGTTAAAGGCAATATTAGCATGAACTACCTTTGTTTTCACGTTGGTGGCAATATTAGCATGCACTACCTTTGTTTTCACGTTAGAGGCAATATTACCATGAACTACCTTTGTTTTGACGTTAAAGGCAATATTACCATGAACTAGCTTTATTTTGACGTTAGAGGCAATATTACCATGAACTAGCTTTAATTTGACGTTAGAGGTAATATTACCATGAACTACCTTTGTTTTGACGTTAGAGGCAATATTACCATGAACTACCTTTGTTTTGATGTTAGAGGCAATATTACCATGAACTAGCTTTAATTTGACGTTAGAGGCAATATTACCATGAACTACCTTTGTTTTGACGTTAGCGGCAATATTACCATGAACTACTTTTGTTTTGACGTCGGTGGCAATATTAGCATGAACTATACCTCTGTTTTGACGTCAGTGGCAATATTACTATGAGTTACCTTTCTTTCGACGTCAGCACATGCACCAAGTGGGCAAGTGATAAAATCCCGTGTTTTATGATCGGAAAGTGCCAGAGCAGACGCAACTAGAAAGTGTAGTTTGATGGGAATTTGAAAGAAAAGGCGAAAAACACATTCGCAGGCTCGATTCTATCACGAGACTTTGCACCATTCAAATATTGATTGCACTCCTTGAGCGTGAATAATTCAGAGTTAAAGTAAGATAACTCTGGATAACTGGAACCATGCACAGTGTCAACTGAAAATGCTGCTAATGATAACAGCCGAAGACTGAAAACCATCTTTTGTCTTGCCTATACATACATATACGCAAATATGCATTGAACAGAATCAAAATAAGCGAGATGTAGTGATAAAAAACTCAGTGCATGTGGTATTCCCAGTTTAAAAATGAGAAAACAACACAATTGCGAGTCACTTATGAAGAGCAAAAAAGAAATATATTTGAACATTTTTTTTTCTTGCTTTCAATAAACGTTTTTATTTGAAACACTATTAAAAAATAGTCAAGCCTCCTCATTCATCCGAGTAAGGAATGAGATAGAGGACAAAACATCCCAGCAACTATTTGAAGAAAAACAATGGAAAAATATCGAAATCTCGCAGGCTCTTTTCATGTCATTCCGCGAAATCAGTTTCATAACATTGCTATTACTAGGAAAGCATGCGCTGAAAAATTCTTGCTGAAACTTTCATTCTGAAAAAAGTGTCGCAAAATCTGTCGAACAAATGCTATGAATAATCTGCGAAATTTTCACCATTCAAGATAATGTACGCAAAGCTAAATTTTATTGCCAACAGAGGAAGAAATTACAATTGAGTATTATATTCAAAAATACAGGTGAGAAATGAAGAAAATCACTGAATATGATGAAGCGCAGGCATGTTTGAAATGACTCAAATTATTCTGCCACCCTTATGTTTCGAAAAATGAGGATCATCATTCATTCCGATATACTTGAGTTATCCGACGTTAATGTTCTGTGGTATCGAAGATGGAAATTAACGATGAAATATCACAGATGAATATATTCCTCCTCCTCTGATTGGTTGATGACAAATTATTTGCGAGATACTCTTGCATTCTCTTTTCCTTTTTTTCCTTGGACAGCGACTCTTTAAAAATTTAATGAATACACGAGGTATTGATTTTATATCAGGTTACACGTCAGACATATATCTTTTCAAAATCTATAATTACTTCTGTGGTCTCACCTGCTCACTACCCTTTCGAATGTTTGATGAATACACAAGGTATCAATCTTGAATCAAGTCACACTTTCGGTATATGTCTTCCCAAAATCTGTAATTACTTTTGCAGGTCACAATTGATCGTTAGAGGACAAGCTCTTCTCAAAAGCATAATATGTCGCTCTAATTAAGACAACTAAGAGTTGTTTTTAGGTTGACCGTAACAGCTTTTAAAAATTCAGTCAATGCGTAAGCAGAAGATGTTCCGACCATTTCGGTCATGTGAAGCTTTACGAAATAACACAAAGGAAAGTAAATCTGAAAGAAGAATACATTGAACAATGAGCGAAATTTGACACTAAAAGAAGAAATGGTATCAGTCAGAGAAGCAAGGAGCTACAGTAATTGCTAGGAGAAAAGTGATGGGATGCTTTTTAGACAGGCTTATGTTTTATAACGTGCTTAGATTCAAGCATGAGGAGATGCATGGAACCTGAAGCGGAAAAAATTACTTAAAGATATTTTCACGCACTGGGAGACGACACTGCAACGCATGAGACCGCTTGGCTGAGTGAAGAGGCCTGCAAATTTTTGGCTTCGTTACTGCATGGCTTGTACATCGAAAATGGTTTAACTATGTACGAGCACCAAGAGCTCGCGTGGTCGAACCGACGTACTAATACGCTTCTTTTAAGCACAGTTAAATGTACATCCAGAGAATGAAAGATAACACACCTTGAAGTCTTTTTTTTCTTTTTCTACTGTTCATCGAATCAATGGAAAAGTAGAAAGATTGTTGCATTAACGGTTGGTGAAAGTTGGTAGGAATGAAACGTACGATTTAGAAAGCTATCAAAATATAATTTATTGAGTCCAGACTTTGACAACTAAAACTGATTTTTTTTATAAATCTAAATATTTCCGTGGATGGCGTAAAATTCAATTCAATATTTCGTGGATGGCGTACAGGTAAAGCACGTAGCTAACATTAGAAACTCTTGATAACAAGGTTTTAACACTACTTATCTTGAATCTTACAACACAAAAGTAGAAACAACTGATCCCTATTCCGGCCAATGTCTGACAAAACGCAGAACTTCCAATTCTGTTTTCTAATGATTCGTTTCGGCACCTTTTATCCCATAATAGAATTTCGTTTTTCTAATTACCATACCACATGACAAACAAAATACACCACAATTCAATTCGAGATAATCATCCCACAATAATAAATACCTTTTTCATTTTCAAATCAGCCTTAAACAAAAAAGTCCTTTTATATTTCCCACCCGGTAGCATTTCTTTTTAGGTCTACATTCGAATGCAGTTGGCTCAACCTTTTCTCCCACTGAGTCACAGTTTTCGTAATTAAGCCAAATTAACTCGTAAAGTTAGATTAATGACACTTAATGAATGTCGTTTATTTCATTACATGCGATCAGTCCACGTCTTAACGTTGGTTATGTTAAAAACGTTACATTTGCAGCAATTAGTAACGTATTACGACCTCGAAATAAAACAAGGCCGACGAAGGTTCTCTCGTACTATGATACACAGTATCCGTGAAGTATGAGCTCGAGCTGTGATGAAAGTCGAGTTCAAAGAGCCGGGATTAAGAGCGATATAAAGTGTGCTTCATGCCTTTAACACTTCAAATTTCAATCAACGTAAACTCTTTATGTTAGCTTCGTGGAATTCTGTATATGAGATACTCACCTTCAGAATAGCAATGTTGTCCTGTAATTAAACTGTAGTAGCATCAGTTACATTTCTCTTCCCTTTGCCACACACAAATATTTTCATCAGAGGTATTTGCTGGTGTCGATAATGAAGCAGCGCAGAGTGCGCGAGACAGCACACTTTTCTTGTCGTGCAGATTCGAAATGATTTTAACGCAGAGAATTAATCGAAGAGCAAAATCTGTTCTGATTTTGTTTGATCATTAGGTGCTGGAGATGAAGAGCTCATTCTAGGAATCAGTAGATATCAGGTTTCAGTTCATATTTATTTGAGCTTCGTGTAATAGCTGAGTATGTGATAGGAAGATCGCAGGCTTATGATAAGGAAATTCACCAATAGAGTACTTTCTTGCAAACCTTGAATTTGAATAGCATTTTCGAAATACTGCAATTCTATGAAATGTACATGAATTTTAACTTTTCAGGTATCACATTTTTTAATTTTTGTCACCCATAAACATATGCTAGTAAATGTAGAAACAGATTGTTCCTAATAACGCAAATAGAAATTTAAGAATTTTTCGTTCTATAGATTCTAAAAACTGAATTGGTGCTACAAATATGGGCTAAATTGGTATGACAATTATCCATTTTAGCTAATAGATAAAAAATAACAGCTATAATCAAACAATTTCAATGAAAACTTCAACCAAAGGCTAGTTAATTATTCGTTTTCCAAAGTAATTCTTGCGACGACAATGAAATGTTGTAGTTAATAAAACATTCATTACCCATTAATAAGGTATAAAGCTTATTTCAATAAACAAAACAGCAACAACAACAGCTCTTCAAAGAATCAAACAGCGATTAAGCTGTAGTCACAATAAATCTATAGACTGAAATTATTTGAATCAGAAATAGACCTGCTTAACAATTTTTTCACTGTTAATCAGTTTACGATTGGCCTCTTCTTTCTTACCAGTAGCCTTGTTTTTTCATGCCATCGTTCGAGCTTGAAACAAAGCGCCTAAATCGCATGTGTTCGCACTTTTGGAGCTGCAGTTAACTTGTTTCCTGTGTTGGTTAAACTGAACTTCAATATATCCGATTAAAATTTAAAGTCAATATTAGTGAGCAATTTTGAAAATGGCAAATATTAATTGGATTGTCCCTTCATTTAGGTTTCGTTTATGAATTTATCAAAATTAGGCATGAAACAGCAGTTCGGTCAGTAGTGTTATGAAAGTCTCCTCAGTGACCACCGGTGGGTTTCTTCGCACGAAGCCTGTTCAGGACAGAGCGGTGCTGTGTGTTGCTCCACGTCGTGACGGTGTTGCAGGCCGTCACTCAGAGGATGGCGCTGCCGGACGAAGCCAACTGCGCTGGCATTGAAGACTGCAGAACAGATTCACTCACTTGGTGAGTTGCGTCCAATGCGTTCTGTCAACCATCGGCACTGAATTTGCTTGTTTAAAATTCTGATTCCTAACTAAGTCGTGCTGATTCTGTGCATGGATTCCACGTGCCCTTAAGTTCAAACTAATTGAATAAACTGATGGAGGTTCTTCCATTGTCTTGAAAATGATAAATCAGGGGAATACAAAGAGTCTAATGGCCTCAAATTTATAAAAGTATTACAGCGTTGTTTATGACTAATCAGGGTATCATTATTTGCCGGCGTCTTCCAAATCAGGAAAACAGTACTAATTAACAGCACTTCAAATCGTTTTCTAACTAGTTTAATAAGTACTGTATAAGATTGCTATTTGAACTTAGTTTTTGCGGATGTTTTATTATTCATGCATTTTGCTGAAAATCTTGCCAGATAAAATAGAGGCTTCAAGCTGGTACAAAACTACTAGAAACTGGTAAATATCACTCAAAATTTGTTCGAATTGTTGAAACTGCGTATATGTCTTAATTCTAAATTTATTTGTGTCTTTACTTCAGAACACTCATTTTTTCCGTGAGATTTGCATTAAATCCATTTGTAACGTTTGTTCTTAGCCAAAATTGACTCTCCTCATTGGATTTTTGAGCGAATTTTTACATAATTGAAATCCCAAGCTTTTTTGATTGTCCCAGGGTTTATTACCACTCGCATCAAGTGATAGAGGTACCCTTTACAGTGCTATTCAACATCGATCTTTCCACATGCCACCTGAGGAAGGAAATCACACTAGCGATCTATTTCGATTTCTTCAAACTACGATGTACGAACCGAAGTATTAAATTTCTTATAATTCCACTAGTCATTTTTCGATATTAATATAAACTTCTTTAGTGCCAAATGTGAAAGTGAACTGTTCGTTCGCTTATTAATAAACCTATAACGAATTATTTTTTGGAGAATTATGCCTTAACTCAAGTTTCAGGCTTTTATTAATGGAATTGAGTTTGTTTCCTGTCGAATCAGAGGGTAAATCGTCAGTGACACTAAACATTCGAGTTATTAGAATTTATTTCAAGCAGTATAAAATACACGAACTCTTACATGATACCAGCTGGACGCGATTTCAGTATTATAGTATGAAGGGTTTTTCCCGAATAAAATAAGTACCAAAAATCAAGAAGTGACCTATTCTTTGGTGGTGAAATAGGTAAAAATAGCTTTAAAAATCTGTTCATCTACTATCCTTAAACTTGACCAGAAATTTTGCATTTGGGCTTTTGATTTTGCATTGCCTGTTCTCAGTGACATCCTCTGCTGCAATTTTATAGAGCTTTTGTACAGCTTTTGTCACAGTGCTTGAATGTTCTAGCACAGCAGATCTACATTGGTCGTAACTTCTTTCAAAAAACAGGAAAAATTTTGTCCCAGGTTCATCACGCATGGTATTATTTTGTTTACATCATAATTGAAAAACATTCAAAAAGCTCTCAAGGTTTGGAACAAACTTTAGTTTTCTCCCGAAGTTTTGGTTTCTCATGCAATTTTCTGCAACAAGTGTACAAAAATAGACCCCGAAACAAGAAACAATTTTCAAGTGCGCTCGTGTGCATTGACAGAGAACAATTTTCCGTGCATCCAAGTTTCTGTGCGCTCATATGTATTTGCAGGGAAAATAAATTTTGTTCATTCAAGTCTACTGAGTAATTTACTGACATCTTCTATCCTATGTGTCATGTTAGGAAAAACTTTTTTTTTTAGAAATTTCTATTATCGAAACATGATTTAAAAAAAAAATCAGAGTAGCTTGGTGCACGGTTGTTATTTGAGGACATTTTCAAACTTAAAATACAACATGTAAATGTGAGTCAGGCATTAACACTGGTGGAAGCCAACCTCCATAGCACACGATGATTTTTCAAAAGCACACGAAAAGAACACGATGATTATTCAAACACTCCAAAGCAAGTCAACGCATTTAGAAAATTTTAGTTAACTGGTACACTGTAGCGTGATGTGTGTTTGGGAACATTAAATTTGTATAATTTTGCCACATAATTTGTTGCTTACCTTTTTTCATCTGAATCACCTTGACAGAAAATTGAAAATGTGGTAGTGAATAAACATCGAAAATAGTCTAACTATGTATATCAAATTGAAAATAAAGTTCACATATGTACAGCTCGGCTAATTCAGTTCACCAGGGCTCACTTAGAATTCAAGCGATATTTCTCACGTGTGTTGCTATATTACGCCTTAAATTTGGAAATTACTCTTCCTTTGACGTTCAAATTGCCAGTTTCCGTGATGAAGCCCTCGCGTATAACTGTCCACGGCCGAGAGCTCTGTACCAGCACCAATTAAGAGAGACTTGAGGTTCCAGGCTTTGGTGAACTGCAGATGTTCAGGGGTCAGAGACTCGTGTGGTTCTGACAGTATCTGAAAGTGCCTTGCAGAATCTAACGCTATCGAAGCTGCATTTGAGAAACTTTCTCTTTAGGACAATTTCCCTTGTACCTAAATACAAGGAATCAGTGATTCAAGGAATTAAATCAAATGAATTACATTTTTTTGCAATATTGGATGTTAGTGGCATCATAGACACAAAAAAGCGACCCGCCATTTCACCCCTATGAAATTTTTTTTATGTCTCACACTTCATTTACCAATAATTCGCAATGCCTTCAAAAAATTATTTTAAGGTTGATTTGATCGAATTGTCAAGAGTACACATTCTCTTTCTTCCATGCTTTATTTGAATCTACTTATGAATAATAAAAAATAATCTCATCAGGAGGAGCGGCTAAAACTATTTTCTTATAAGGTATATAAGGTTGCATTTTTTGATAAAGGTATCTACCAAGTTTGGAAAATTTATAAAATAATTATTAAAATTGGTTACGAAGGAAAATTAAATTGGAAAATTGGTTCCGGGAGAAATGCTAAGCTTTGAGGGATTAATCATTCGATCAGCGGATAAAATATTTCGAAAAAATGTCGGATTTGGGCAATAAAGAAAATAATTTGCGCTGACTATAATAATTTTCTGATATTCAGTCACACTAAGTCGTGTATAATGAGAACGACAGGCCCAAACATATTTTTAAAATATCTGGACAACTACGAACACTTTCCGATAGTACTTTGAAACATAGGTAATTCGTTGGCTTTTGAAGAATTGAAAATTTCAAAGACATAACATACATTTCCAGAAGCACTGCATCTGCTTTTAAAACGTGCGCTCTTTTAGTTGAGCATTTTATTATAGAGTAGTTCAATTAATTGCATTTGAACTAATGGCTGTTATCAACAGCAGAACTGATGCGCAACTCAAGGTTAGCTGCGGAATTGATTTCAACGAAGAAGATGGTGAGCTGAAGCTTCAATTCCAACGAAAATGATGGTGAGCTGAAGCTTCTATTCCTTACAAGAAGATTGTGAGCTGAAGCTTCAATTCCAACAAAGAAGATTATGTGCTGAAACTTCAATTCCTTTGAAGAAGATTGTGAGCTGAAGCTTCAATTTCAACGAAACTTCACTTCCTTTGAAGAAGATTGTGAGCTGGAGTTTCAATTCCAACGAAGAAGATTGTGAGCTGAAGTTTCATAGAGCTTTGCTTGGGTGAAAACATCGCTTTGAGTTCGTAATCGCTTTCACTTTCTATCCGACAATCGCATGTTAGCGAAGGTTCGTCTATGTTTGACATCTAAGCACGTGTGCAGCTAATATTAATTTAATCAGATTTTGATTTCACAAATGTTGTACTTCAAGAATAAGGCTGTATCACATGAGTTC
>JACJUY010010566.1:0-10576 GCA_014220935.1 Platorchestia sp. MABIK
TCAGCAAAAGACTATGTTCTGTGCCAGTTAGTTCTGGAAGTTTCTCGCCGCCAAAAAGCGGGAGGCGAGACAGGATATCAGTAACAAAACCGTACACGAAGTACAAACAGTGAGATGATTATAAGTTAGACTATGAAGAGCATGAATTTTTTCCGACACATTTGTGAATAATTTAAATTATCTTCAGTGCGAAAAAAAATTGAATTTCATCATTGCCATTATTGAAAGCAAGTGCTTCAATTCTCTTTCATATTCCCACAATGAGGATGAATTTAGCCCAATGTTAAAACTAGAAGCTGAATGCAAACATTGATAATCAACAAAACTAACTATTGAACAAGCATGAATGTTAGGCAAAAATATCATTAGAGTTTTATAAGCATATTAGACCACCCGAGACTTATAAGTTGTGTCCGTGACATGACCATTTTGGAAGTAATATTTTTTCAAAGTTGAAGTTTTCAAACAATTCGTTTTTCATGAGTTTTTTTAACATATCGTATCTACAATACGCAGTAGAGAGATATAAAATTTGAACCTAAGTTTTTACAGAAAACAGGATGTTCCATTTGGCAAGAGATTATTTAGAAGCGGCCTATGGACGATGAAAAGGAAGCTTTCTAACAACCAAACTAAACTACCAAAAAACATGAAGTATTAAATAGATACCAAATATAAATCAGCCCTTACCTTTCAGTCTCAGCACCGATAATTTTCGTCTTAGCTAATATGTATTTACTATACCTATGAGTTGAATGATATTTCTTGCAGCTAAATGCTTGAGTATAAGTTCAAATATTTCAATCCAGAGTTCAGCTGATACCCATGTTTGGCTTAATCAACTTTGGCCCAAAAGACTCAAATAGAGTAAATTGGTTGGTTGTAGAAAGACATGGTTAGGAAATACTGGTATGGGTGTTATTTACTTGCAGTATATTACCTTAAAAAACTGCCCTCAAGGATAGATACGCTATCTTTTGCATTTCCAGTTATGAGATACTGTTGGTCTTATAATTAAATAATACAAAATGCTAAAGTTAACAGTGACGTTGGATGAAATTCTTATGATCCCGATTCAATGCACTCGATCAATTCAATACTGCTAAATCATGTAACTGCTATGGTGAAAACCGAGGGTTGCCCACTTTAATCAAGTCACCACGAATGATTTAGGCAAAAGTATTGAAGGTGTAAGTTAAGAAGTTATATTAAACAGTCTAAACATCTATCTCTTCCACGTTCTTAAAACAACATTAACATAAACAAGTCTAATGCTTGCTCGTCATGGTACAGTGGTCCATGAAGGTGTGGAGGGTTCAAATCCCGGTGCTGTGCGGCGATTTCCCCGTTGGGTATAAGGGAAAATTCAAGCACAATACCCCACTCAACCCAGTGGTCGGAAATGGGTACTGGGTTTACGGGGGAAACAGACATGGTGTCCTTTATATAGTGTTAGTTATAAGGCATTTGAAAAACCAATACACAAGAGGATTTGTATCAGGCTTGATTGGAAATAAACCATTCTTAGATGCGGATGTTTGTTAATATTATTGTAGGAGAAGATGATGGCATTGATGAATTCGAGTAATGATCAGATAAAAAAATTTAGAACATCAAATATTAGTACATTGTAGAAAGACCCGTACAACCCGTTGACTATGGTTGGCTGGCGGAGACAGGCCCCAAATGCATACTATGTGGGAAAGAGAAAGAAAAGGTAAGAACATTGAAGACTGACTAGCCAGCAGTCAAATAGTTAATTAAGGAAGTCCAATTATATTCAATTTTCCCTAAGTTGACAGAAATTACACTACACCCACCTAAGGAAATGGTCCCCTCAGTGTGTAAACTTGCAGACAAAGTGGTGGATGGCAATAACACCAATTAATCAAAATGTCAAGTAGAGTCTCAAGTTATTCAATAATGAACAAGAGAAAGTGTCTCCAAGTTGAGAACAGGTTAATCGCCCCCAGCAAAAACAAGTAATAACAACACGCTCAAACACGCAAGATTGGAGAACGAAAGTCGAGACGAACTCGGCAAGTAATGTGCAAGTATAATTAACAACCCAATACCCTAATTACCGAACCTATAGAAACTTTAATGAACAGAATGATCAGCGATGCAAAAAAGACAAGAAAACGAAATCCAGCGACTCCACAATCAAGGCCCCTCTCCAAAGTACCATACGGTGAGATGACGAGTGTCACCAACCAACCACCAGTGCAACATACGACCGCCCGTCCAGAGAGAAGGTCTGGCAAAGCAGGGTAGTCAGTTATGACCAGAGGCATGGAAGCGTCCGTTCAAGTCGATGGCAAGCGAGCAAGTTCTGAAACGGGCTAAAACCTCTCCGAATAAATAAGTGCATGGGCAGTTATGGTATCGTAAACAAAAGTTAACCCCTCGCGTACACCCTGTGGAGATTTTTTCCCACACTGCATCGCAATCGTGTACATGCACACCGCTTCCTGCACTTCTACAACCACGGGGACATGATAGTGAACCATCTTTAAACAGTGCTAGGAAATAATAGATGGAAGCAGTTAGGTCTACCTACTTAACAGAACTTTAAATTTCAGTAGGCTAGCAGGTTTAGTTCTTGCAGCCGCATTCAAATTGTTCTACTTTTAATTTGTTAGTCTTCGTGACGCGAAGGCAAAAATGCTGTACTTTGGATAAGAAAGCACTTAATTCGAGACCAATTTTACAACAGCGGGATTTTTACTAGAGCAAGCAGATCATTTGCTCATGGGAATTGTAGATTGCAGAAACGGAATACCCTCTTTCACAAGAAGCTTGCTCTTTGCTCCTTTCACTTCGGGACAAGAAGCTTAAAAACAAACGAATTACTTCGTGATTGTAAAACAGGAGTGATAAAATTTACGCATGGTCTGACAAGCAGAGCGTCGGCATTGTCACGCGACAACTAAGTTTGCCCCCACACTGAGATTCAGGAACTGGGGTGAATTACCACAGCTGGGCTACTGTTTTTAAGCCATTGAGAATTCTGGCACAGTTCCTGCTCTTTGTTTGTTCTTCGCACTCATTGATCGCGGAGCAGCTAGCTTGAACCGTAGCATCACCGTGAGTTCCATCCGACAACACAAAGCTCATATTTTGATAAGCTGGAAATAACATCACCAGCTATGCGTGTGTTAGCATTAATAAGCTACAGATCATGTGAAGGAAATCAGAGTGTCTTGAATAAAAAAAATAGAAAACTCTCAATTAACCCAATTAAAGTATTAGAGTTTAAGAACTCAGAAAAGAAAAATTAAATCATTGGCGACAAAATTTTGTTGAAAGGAATGACAGTCTAGGAATAAAAATATGTCTCTATAAGATTAAAATAAGGAACAAATTGCACTCAACTTCGGTTAATATATATAAGATGTTTTACATTTGCAACAACAGTCCTGCTGCTTGCTTTGTTTAAGCACATCACAACTCGCGCGTATTTTGCACAAGCTGCAGCACATATATCTCTTGAGACAATGCACATTCTTGCATTAGTTAAATCTATGAAGCACGCAATTTATACAAACATCAAACCTCAGATCTTTTACAATCGTTCAAGATGCAGTAGATTAATAACAACTGTTTCGTAACTGGCAGAATTCTCAAAAGACTTATCAAATATCAGAAATTCAGTCGCGAACGTTTTGCATTTTTTTCTTACATGTAATGATGTGAGCTTAGGATATTCTTTGTTCCATAAGCCACAAAGTTAAAAATTAAAGTTGGGAATATTTCATATTAGCAAATGAAACTTAGTAATAAAACTAAAGATTTTAGCAAAATAGTTGTTTTTACTACGGGTTCCAGGCTCTCAAACCGCTGCATTATAGAGTAATTATCTCTTCATGCAAGTGAAACTCTCAAACAAGAGATGTTCGCTCCTGTTGGTGGATTATCCCGACCTACAGAATGTAGCTTAATTCAATCAACGTCATAAACAGTTAGAAATTTCAGCATAATTTATGAGACATAATACACAACGATGGCTATTGTGATTCCTGGTGCATCAAATGTTGAAATCATTTTTCAGTGTTAAAACTTGATTTCCTCCAATGACAGCGCACTATTTTAACTGCAAAAACTTTGCTGCACAGAGCCGATTCTCTTGGCTAGTTTCCACCTTCATTATTTTGCTTAGTCAAATAATTAATTTCTAATGACACGTGTAGCTGGATTCAAATTTTTACGTCTAGTCTTCAAGAAGGTAGAGCGTAAATTTGCGCTGTCATTCGTCAATTATTTGAATTGTCATTGCTTTCTGTCTTGGGACATTTAAAATTACACAAGAATTTAATTTCCTATGCAAAATCACGACCACAAATAAAATGAAAAGCCCATTATTCTAGGTGTCATATAAAAAGGCAAGAAATTCATCAATATTTTATCATTAATATTCATCAAGTGTTAAATAAAATTTTACATGTACAAATTTCGAAATTCATCGTCAGAGCTCCGTAGATTATTTGTGACTAAGTATATAGGGTGCACGGCCCATCAAAAATGACGGGATTCAATGCCTTTCTTGAACAAATTTTCCAGATGTGGATCAAACAAATGTATTCTCCCTAACAGCACCCGTGAACGAACGAACGAACGATGCTCATTGAAAAGACGGAAAGAGAGTTTGACACAGAGTGTGTCGGGAAGAGAAGAGGTGAAACGGACAAGGATGGATAGGGAACCGATAGAGATGCGCTTTGCGCAAATGATGCTAGTGTTCGAGGGTTTTTGTAAGTAGTTTGAGAACTTAAATATTCTTCTATTTGTGCACTGGTGAAACTCGTAGCACAAATACGGTCACTATAATTATCCTTGTGAGCGTGACAGAGAAATGCAAGAAGCAGACTCCAAACAAATAAAACTAGGATTTTATTAGGTAGTAGCAGGACCCGTGAAAATTCCACATTTAAAGTTAGGCGGACCCGTGAAAAATTTGGTCAACATTACCTAACCTACTCGAACTTATCCTAACCTAATCTATCCTGATAAAATGTCAAATATATCAATGCATGGAAAGGCGATCTTTTAATGTTAGACTGCGGAATTCGGTATTAAACATGGATCCATTGATGTTATTTCCTGTTTATGGTGCCTAATTTACGATACTAATTCAAGTTCTAAGCGCTGAGATTGTTGATGGGTGGATCTGTTGAAGAAGTCTCACTGAATGAGCTCTATTGTACATTTTTGTTCAAGAAAATCCCTAGTGAGGAGAATAGAAAAAACATTGCTATTTCTGAGCCCATTTTACATTGATGTTTTATTAGAACTCATGCGAAGATTCTGTATTCTCGACTAACAAGAGACCCTCATTAGATCTACGCCTGAGGTTATTCGTGTATTTGAACGCAAGAAATTCATTGAGATCACCCAACATATTTTCGTAATTATATCGGTAGAACATATGTGGTTTTAAATGAAACTTTCTTACTTATCAAGCTATCAGGAGATTAATTTTAAGATAAAGCTTAAGTCCATTTCAAGATTAGTGTGTGCCGTATACAGCCAAAGTTGTGTCAAATTACTTTCATTGAAAATGTCACCCGCAGTTAATGCGGTCTGTTTCGTATTAACTGGACTCAAGCCTCTCGAAAATCCTCAAGTCATTAAAATTCTTACACAAGCTCAGAGAAAATATAAAGAAAATTCGAATGCGCATCCAGAAAAAATAAGAGAAGTAGATGAGAATAACCGTAACATCACTAGAATAGCAACACGCGACTCAGCCTGAACTGTACACAGACCTCAGCTACACGTCACGATGTATCGTGACCATGGAGCAAGAATATACTCCCTCCACGATCGTGACGGCCACGTGCGATCAGCTGGGAGGTTGCGGTGTTGCCGCAAGTGCGAAGGGAAACAATTTTTTCGTCACACGAAATTCCCCGACCAGAAGTGTGTGTATGCCTCAAAGCCTTGTGTCGTACCAGAGCTCAATACTCGAAATTTATATCTGTCAGATTTTACTCGTCATTTTTAGTCTTTGAGCTGACATTCAGTTGATAATTTAGGTTAAAATAATGCTTTTTTGCATTTTACTCCGCCACTGCTCACGAGAGCTTATCTTTACAATTTATTTTACAGGGTGATTTTCAAATAAGGGGTCTAAAAAAATGTTTTATAACTCTTATATTAATGGAAAGATTTAGAAACAAAATACTTATGGAAAATCTTGAAAAATGTTAGTTTTGTCGTAATTACTTTTTTAAAATAAGTAAGTAATCACAACAAAACAAATATTTTTCAGGATTTCATAGGTATTTTGTTTTTCAAAGCTTTCTATTAATATAGGAATTATTAAATATTTTTTTAGGCCCCTTATTTGAACATAGGCCCTTATTTAATTGTAAAGATAAGCTCTAGTGAGCAGTGGTGGAGTAAAATGCTAAAATTCAGTGAGATTTCTTCAACAGATCCACCCATCAACAAATTCAGCGCTTGGAACTTGAATAAGTATCGTATAGTAACTTAGGTACCATAAGCAGGAAATAACATCAACGGATCCACGATTTTTAGAAAAAACTCGCTGCGACTGGCAGCAGTAATGTCAGCGATGTCAAAGTCTTGAGACCGATTCAATCTCAGGAGGATTATGGTCTAGTAATCCCACAACTGAACATTGTTTGTCTTACCATAAGCTTCGACCATTTCCTTCGTGTTCGGAGACTTTTAAACAAAATTTCATAAGCGCCCATGGAATCGTTTACCTGACTACTGAAATCGAAAAGGAGGCCCGAATAAACATATTTCTTATTATTTTCTATGAATTAAGAACTGTAGCGAAAAGGACTTAGCGATGGGCGACCTAGATATTGAAATGCATTAATACTTGAATCACCAGAATGAGCCTCTTGGTGCGTGAAATCGACGGTTAGTGGAAGCGGAGAGAAGCTCGTAAATGAAATATTTGAACATTCTCAGTATGAGAGCAGTCCTGACGCATAATATCGAAAGATTTTTCGTTGCCTCATGACGCAAAATTGCTCCTGAATCTCACAATTGCCATTACACCTGGAAATTTTTGGCGGCTTTATGACGCCCAATAGCTCCTCACAATTTCCATTACATCAAGAAATTTTTCGCAGCTTTACGTCGCACAATTGCTCCTGGATTTCACAATTTCCATTACATGAGGAAATTTTTGGTGGCTTTATGACGCCCAGTTGCTCCTGGATCTCACAATCTCCATAATATCGAGAGATATATATTGCTTCATAATACAAAATTGTTCCAGGGTCTCAGAAATGCCTTGGTTGTGGTATAATTTGTCGAGAACATATCCTGTTGTATAATTTGTCGAGAACATATCCTGTTGCCACAAAGACAGCAGGCGCTATGGTCCACGGTGTAGCAGTTAAAGCTTAGCTGCTTATAAACCACGCGCTGCAGTCCAGTCTAGCGCTGACAACTTTATGACTGGGGAGAATTTGACGCGCCTTCATAAACTGAAAATCTCGGCCAAAGATGTAACATTTTACGAAATGCATAGTGCAAAATATAAGATGCTAAATGCTTCCGATCTCACGTCTCTGCAACTGATATCTATACACTGAAGTATTCTGGAATGATGTGACTTCTGTCACTCAGCAGACTAAAAGAATGAGAAATAGAACTTTCAGATAATATTTGATGGGCGTGCGAATGATGGTTAAGTTCGGTCGCAGAGCAAAACCAAAGTGCATTAATACTTTGACTGCACTTGGTTGAAATGAAGTTCAATATTCAACTCACATATATTTAAAGACAATTATAATAAGCAATTGTAGATATAGCAAACATGGACTGGATCATGTCTTCATTTAGCTTTAATTAAGTACTAATGAAAATTGAGTTTGTGACTTCTAGTCGGTCAGCAGCATTATGAAAATCCTTTCCGTGGCCACCGGTGGTGCACGTTCTGGTCAAAGTATTCTGATGTAAACAATCACTGATGCACCTCTTGTATTGTGTGCGTCAGATGCTCTACAGCGCTGTCCAAACAACTGCTGCTCCCTCTCCACAGACTAACCATTTATCTGCCTTTTATTTTTACTAATGGGACTCCTAATGACGCTTACACGCATCACGAGTGCTATTGTTTTTCTCTCATTTATGGAGAAGCGTGCTCGTTGTTACAGTGAAAGCCCATGTGTTAATCCAGTGGTTCCCAACTTTTTTTGTCCCGCCCCCGAGAAAGAAATTTCTTTCGGACCTCTCACCCCCTGAAATGAAAATGCCAACGTGTTGCCAATGTCCTACTATTTACCAGGACTCTTCTCGCTCCTTTGGAATTTCGCCTCGTACCTCCAAGGGGTGCGAGCACCCCAGGCTGGGAACGCCTGTGTTAATCGATACGTGAGGCGAATGTCAAGTATAGTTGACGTCTGTTTTTTGGAAGAATTGATGATTGTCGTCTTTCTTGTGCTGTTCATTCGTGGACTGCCTAGTGAACAGGTACTGTTGATTTCCGGCGTAGATGAGGAAGAAAACATACGTTTAGACCAGGTATCGAACCCGGGTCGAAGCAGAGGACGAATTTCATAACCTACTCCACAACTTTAACTACTAGACCATTGATAAGTTTTTAAAACTCATGTTGTGTGACGCTAATTTTTCATCAGCAAATGAAGCTAAATTTTAGTGATCTGAATGCTTCTGTGTAATTCCGCGAAAATTATGAATAAGACTAAAGCAATTTTTATTTGCCTTTAAGAATTGCCTACTTTAAGAGTTTTTGTACGAATTATACAGAGTAGTAAGTAGGCAATTACTCTGAAATAGATCTGATGACTGTCATTCTAGAATCTAGGGATATATTACGTATATGAAGTCTTTATCAATTTTACGTCACGCTTACATTTTTGTTCTCAATGAGGACTTGCTGCTAAAATACGTTAGTTATAAAGCTTAAATTAACGACATCTGCTGGCTCATAAATTGTCTATGTTCTGATCCTCATTTAGCTTATTTTGAGGCCTCTAGAGCAGGATAAATTTCATTTTGCGTATTTTGAGATTACTGTAGCAGGATCAATTTTCATTTTGCGTATTTTGAGACTACCCTCACACTGTAGCAGGATCACATGGTGGACACAACTAACCCTGCTTATGTAGAAGTTTGTTGGGGTGAGAGAGCTTTTTTTTGTTTCCAAAGGTTAGAGAAATGTTCAGCTGGATACATATTTAAATACCTATGAGAAGCGTTCAGTGCAATAAGTGCTTGTCTTCTTCCGGTTTTAGTTTGGAACATTTCGCTTGAAGCAGATAATGTGGAGTAGAGCGTGAGTGTAGGTGGATTCACACCTTCGAAACCGTTCATGCTAGTAAACAAGAAGTTCATGCTAGTAAACTAGTCAACAAGAAGTTGTTCATGCTAGTAAACAAGAAGTTGTTCATGCTAGTAAACAAGAATTTGTTCATGCTAGTAAACAAGCAGCTGTTCATGCTAGTAAACAAGAAGCTGTTCATGCTAGTAAACAAGCAGCTGTTCATGCTAGTAAACAAGAAGCTGTTCATGCCCCTGAAGNTTGATGCTAGTAAACAAACAGCTGTTCATGCTAGTAAACAAGAAGTTGTTCAAGCCAGTAAACAAGAAGTTGTTCATGCTAGTAAACAAGCAGCTGTTCATGCTAGTAAACAAGAAGCTGTTCATGATAGTAAACAAGAAGTTGTTCATGCTAGTAAACAAGAAGTTGTTCATGCTAGTAAACAAACAGCTGTTCATGCTAGTAAACAAGAAGTTGTTCATGCTAGTAAACAAGAAGTTGTTCATGCTAGTAAACAAGAAGTTGTTCATGCTGGTAAACAAGAAGCTATTCATGCCAGAAATCAAGAAGCTGTTCATGTTAATGGTGTTAACAAACAAGAAGCTGTTCATGTTAATGGTGGTAACAAACAAGAAGCTGTTCATGTTAATGGTGGTAACAAACAAGAAGCTGTTCATGTTAATGGTGGTAACAAACAAGAAGCTGTTCATGCTAATTTAAGACTTGTGTGACTAGAGTGTGAGGTTTTGGTTGCGATGCAAGCTCGGCAAATCCTGGAATACAAATAGTTCTGTGAGACATGCATGTTCAAATTGTTCTGTGAAACTGTGAGAATGATGTTTATTCTAGCCACCGACATTTTTCCCGTCTTTGCTCACAAGAAATTTCAATGTGGAAAGATGAGTAAATGGTATAAAATCATAAGACGGAAATCGTGGGTATGACAACCGACGTGATCTCTAATTTGCCGAAGTTGACCGAGCCCCGTCGCTTCCCCTTAACATTTCAAATTGAACACCTACTCTGCCACTGCACCGAGGCGCGCGGCCCTGTAGGCAAAGATAGTCAGTTCTTGTCACTCTGAGAGTGAGTAAAGCCCTTTTGCTGTGGGTTACGCCTCGAATATTTTACCATTTAATATACATGTTAATATTTAATATGCATGTTATTTAATACACGTACATCTGTCGCGGGTAATGCAGCGAACATTTTACAATTTAGCACTCATGTGATTAAATACAGGGTGCGCCAGAGAAACTTACTTATTTGAAAGGTCAATAAAAACAAAAGTACTTCAGTTATTGTTTT
>JACJUY010010566.1:11429-28629 GCA_014220935.1 Platorchestia sp. MABIK
TACCCGCTCAACTCACCGCGCGGGAATTTTTTCAAATAAGTAAGTTTCTCTGGCGCACCCTGTACATGTGCGCCTGCCAGGGGGAATGTCGCGAATATTTTACAATTTAACATACATGTTACTATTTAATATACATGTTACTGTTTAATATACATGTAATTTAATTGAAACACGCACACCTGCTGTGAATAATGACGCTATGCAGGTAATATTTTGCTGTAACCATAAGATCTAACGGAACTATACCATGAATGTGAGAGCTTTGTGCCCCGGTGTGTTTGTTATTAGCACAAATTATTGTGGACTTGCAAAGTTCTAACGCAGAATGGTGATGTCTTCAGTGAGCAGTGATGGTCATGGCTGACTGCATGATCAGGAGATGCTTGTACTGCCAAAAAATTTGAAGCTACCTGGCGCCCTCTTTGGGTAAAAATGGAATTTTCGACGATTTTACTAGTTTATTAAAATACGTTCTTAGCGAAAATGGAAAACTAACGTCGTGATTAAAAGAATTATTTGAAAGTATTTTGGAATTCGGAGATTCCATCGTCTGTGCTTGTCAAAAAACACATGAAAAAGAAACACGTAGAGCACTACGTAAAATAATGGTCAGAGATAAAAAACGCAAAAGGATCATTTCCTAAAAACCCGAAATAAATTTAAAACCGTACATACAACTTTAAGCTTCTGATCCTACCCAAACAGCAAAAAATGAATACCGAAACGTTTAAGAATTAAAATGTTTATCACGGCCTTAGTTCTTCTTTTGACCTTGAGAGTGATCTTCCCGAAGAATTGTCCAATTAGTACTTTATACTCTAAGATTGTAGTGTAATTGTGCTTTTCATTCTTGGGTTTATCCTGCGCGATAGAAATTTATATTTGATGAGACAGTGGTCTTCAAAATACTCTTGCACATTGACACTCTCACCAGTACCATGTACTGCAACGAGGATTTCAAATTAATGAGATAGTTATGGTTTTCCCAGGCACGTAAAGTTGCTCGTATCACAGGCAAGAGCTTTTACTCTATCACAGATACGAACTCGTATCACTGATACGAGCTTTTACTCTATCACAGATACGAGCTTTTACTCTATGACAGATACGAGCATTTAATCTATCACAGATACGAACTCGTATTACAGATACGAGCTTTTACTCCATCACATATACGAGCTTTTACTCTATGGCAGATCCGAACTCGTATCACTGATACGAGCTTTTACTACATCAATTAAAGTTGTAGTTCAAGGTTCACTGTTTGAACATGTGTTTGTAAGAAAACAGCAGAGTTGTTACCGTCTGTTTCTCAAGTACGTGAGAATTAGAAGTAGTCGGCAGCACTAGACTAAACCTGACATCATCATCGCCCCCTGGGAGATAGGCGATCATGCAGCAGCCGACACTTGAGAGCTTGAGCCCTGCGTATCGAATGTTTGATATATACCTGCCTTGTTTATCTTGTCATAGATGCCATAGACAGCGTGAGTAATGTTGACTTCTGGAGAGATTAAACTAGAAGGCCAATTAAAATGGCAGATTACCTAGGTACTCCAAGTACAAAAATGAGTCTTAAAATGAGGTACTTAGTTTTTGCCAGGACTTTGGACAAGTGCGTAATCTAATAAATAATAATTCACAGCTATTGCCTGCTTACTCGGTCGGTCCGTCTCTCTGTTTGGCTCTTAAGTTTGCATAATAACCGTATCTGTGATACGAGTTTCACCAGTGCACAGGTGCAAAAATGTTTTAATCGCCGGTATTATTCGGATGGATGTACTAGTTTGTCATCCATCGGAAAAATTTATTTAATAAAAATATCGAATGCCGTGTTTTTTGACGGGTTTTGCCCACTAATATCGTAATATCTATCTATACATGCTATGATAGGAGCAGTGTCCATCCGTCAGTCTGTCCGTGTGTTACACCCACCAGCAGAAAGTGTGTGATGAGCGTATCTGTGATACAAGCTTTCTCAACTCCGCAATTTTTGGTGTATTAATCCATCAAATTCGGAGTTGGAATGAATAACACATGTAATGTTAGGTTAGGTTGTACACAATGCCAGAAGTTAATCGTTAGGAAAGCATAGGAAGCGATAGAAAAGTATGGAAAATCATTACCAGTAACAATGAATACTGAAGTCCGGAGTTGCTCGTTAGAGCTTTAAATACATGGCAAATAAAGGTGGTGTAATTATAAAGTCTTTGAATAAATTCCAATCAGAATTTAACTCATATAACAAGCCTTAAGCGTGTTATCGAAATTATAAGATTCTTTGCCATAAGTAGTAATTTTAAACGTAATATGGAAATATAAGTTTAATTAGAATTGAACGCAGCACATTAATGCTGACATATTATTGATAAATACGAGTTGTAAAAATGCTTCGTACAACAGAGAGACTGAACTTAGCGTTGATTCTTCGATAACTCTTGAGTCGTAAAGTTCTCAAAGTGAACAGAAATTCATCTAAGCTGAGGCCTTCGAATGAAGATAAGCGTTTGAAAAAGTTCCATTGTCGGTAGCGAACGCCATTTTTATCACGCCAGTACTATCGCTGGTGCGGTCGAATTGCCGCCGCAAAAAAGGGCCCCGATATTTATTTCCTCAAGTGCGCTCCTTTACTCTTGTTTGCTCATGCTCTCCGCTTTGTATTTTCAAGATAGAATCAAACGCGACTGTACTAAATTTACGTAACTCGAAATAAATACTTGTTTTCAATTTTTCATTGATTGCGGTGTAGCAAGACTGCAATTAAAAAAAAACGTTTCAAAGTGTTAGGGGAACTGCAATGACAAGTCGATGAGAATATAACTTACCTACGCTGGATGTTTTCAATGACGTTTATCACATCTAGTGTGCACAAACTCTTCTAAATCCAATTGGGACCCGAAACAGAAATTTAAAAAAGTACTCAATGAACTCAAGGAAATAAAAATAAAGACAGGAAAACCACTTCAACGAACACCTTTCAAGATTTGCAGTAGTCACTTTAGCAGGTGCGAATCTTGAAGGTGGTTTATCACGCTTAGCACGAAGTAATTTCATTTTTACTTTTTTTAAAATGCTGATATTAAAAATATCGGCTGGAGCGCGATACAGGTGGGGGCCAGCGCCCGTGCAGGTGGTGCCCAGCGCCCGTGCAGGTGGTGCCCAGCGCCCGTGCAGGTGGTGCCCAGCGCCCGGGCAGGTGGTGCCCAGCGCCCGTGCAGGTGGTGCCCAGCGCCCGTGCAGGTGGTGCCCAGCGCCCGTGCAGGTGGTGCCCAGCGCCCGTGCAGGTGGTGCCCAGCGCCCGTGCAGGTGGTGGCCAGCGCCCGTGCAGGTGGTGCCCATCGCCCGTGCAGGTGGTGCCCAACGCCCGTGCAGGTGGTGCCCAGCGCCCGTGCAGGTGGTGGCCAGCGCCCGTGTAGGTGGTGCCCAGCGCCCGTGCAGGTGGTGCCCAGCGCCCGTGCAGAACCGTCCTTTGACGCCCTATCGAGACTGAGGAGCAGGACTCCGGAAGCATTATTAGGCTCTCGTACATAGTAAATAGTTAATAATCTAAGAAATGAAGAGAAAATAATCAAGATATAGTGACAGAAATTTTTTATTTATTCAGAGTGCTGTCACATTGTATCTTTGCTAGTATGAAAATAAGGAAACTCAAAAACTTAAATAAGCGTGTTGTTGGAAATTAAGCGGTTCTTACATTTTCACGCGAAGAAAAAGAAACAGAGCATTGGGAAATTAACGTATCATACCTGGGGTGTGGAATAGCAGACCGTTTGAACTACATGGCTGAACCTTCGTAGTTCTTCATTTTATCCTGAGTGATCACTCTTTAAATTTTCGTTTACTCTAACACGTTGACTCCGATTGTGCGGTTGCTTACGGTCAGTTTGGTTAGGCTAGAAGAAGTCGTTTTGAAAAATCGGCTTTTCTGCTCTAATGCATTTTTAAACTTTTTGATAAGTGTGAAGAATACACTTGAACCATAATGTGTTGCATTTTATTCTAAAATTTATTTTGGAAAAGGTAGCAAAATAGCTGAAATGTTACTTGCATATTCCGGTACGTAAATGAGCAATTTACTTAGTGGTACACATACGTACCACTTTGGAGTCAACGTGTTAATATACGTATCTTTGCACGTTTCCGCTGCCATATAAGTATTACCGAAAGGCCTAGTACTTATTACACCCTGTTATGGGAATTACCTTATTCTCCTATTCTGGAGTCCTTAAATCATAGTATAGGTCTTGAATGCCCAATTAAAATTCTACTTAACCTTAAAATGAGAAGTTATCTTCTTATTACCTCAATAATATCCACTCTTCTAAAGTGCTAAGTCGTCTCGGCTTATAACTTTCCAGTTTTCCTCTTAAGGCCTTCAACATGTGCCTCTTGAAATTTTCCCATTCAAGGTTGGTGCAAGATTTCACTCTAATTAATTAATTAATGTGCGACATATCTAGAACGCTATGAAATAAGTTATATATGCCTCATAAGTGGTAATTGGAATCTATTTCGTTCGGGTAAAATATGCCTCATAAGTGGTAACTGGTATCTATTTCGCTCGGGTATTATATACCTCATAAGTGGTAACGTATTTATTTCGGTCAATATTGAATTTAATGATGTCAACGACCTTTATAATTTCATTACGAAATTTAGGTAATTAGAGACATTTTAAGCTGTTTTATCTGAATGAAATTTTGCTCGCAAATGCTAAGTTTTCGAGATATTCAACTTTGAAGTTATAGGAACGCCGTATGTAAATGGGACAAACGGACACGTAAATAAGCTGAATTAGGGTATTGACATAACGATAGCTGAGGTTAGATTAGTTAAATAAACTAACCTAAGTAAACCTAAAATAACTTAACTTAGCCATACCGACATTGATAGTTTTTTCCCGCCAAAGTGACTGCGCATGTTCCGGAGCCGCCATACACCGCAAGAGCTGTATCGAAACTGCCGTTAATACTATTCTTACCTGAACTCTATTTATGCTATATCTCGAAAACTAATCATTAGCGAGCACCGTGTCATTCATGTTAAACATCTTCAAATCTAACATATAACCTATATGGGGCAACGAAATTATTGAAATCGTTGATAGCATTAAATTCAATATTGACCTTTATTTCGTTCGGGTAATAGGCTGTTTCTCCTTTTAGAATAACCTTGAAATCTGTCAAAGACTGCGCGTTTTTTAACCCAGTCCTATTATCGCTGATTTGCATCCGTTTGCTAAACCTGTCGCCTCAGCTGTGCTGTTCAATAAATTTCATCTTCGCAGGGGGTTCGAAGCTATGCCAGCTCGCTTGATGGGTGTGTAACGTAAGGATTTGAAATGTGCTTTCGTATGTCTTAAATATCTGATTTTACACAATTTTTACGAAGTTGGTAATTTTAGACTTCAGCACGTATGTTCTCGCCGGTTATGTTAGACTGCCATTTGTGGGTTGTGCGAATGTTGGCGTGACTTAAATCTTATACCGGCGCGTCAGGAGGCTGCCAAAGTCTCTCATAAAATCGGGTTCTGTTTTAAAATCTTTTTTCTAAATATTCTTTTCTAAAGTCTAACAGTTTCTCATTCCAAATTGAATAACCTTGCAGAGGAAGCGGTCAGGCCGCTGGTCTGATCTTAATGTCAGGCCGCTGGTCTGATCTTAATGTCAGGCCGCTGGTCAGATCTTAATATCAGGCCTAAAGATATCGTCTCTAATTTATGAAAGCTACAAAGAGTCTCCAGTTTTTTTATTATGTAAATATAGTATCAGCCGCACCGACGTTGTTACTTGGAGCTCTGTTTACCTCGTGAAAAACAATTCCAAATTAAACAAAGCCATTCAAAACTGACCAGACTCCTGGAACATCAACACCGTACCGAGGTTTGTTGACTCCGTTAGGAGGCTGTACAGTGCTGGTAATGTTGCTGAACGGGAATCTTTGCACAAGTTATGCGTTGTATTGAATGAACAAGTTGACTTTAACGAGTTGAACTGAAGTACAACATTCAACTCATTTGAAGTCAAAAGTTGTTAGCAATCTTGTAAATACCAAACATTACCTGGGTCCATTAAAAGTCATCAATTTCAAACTCCTTTTGAATATTTTCAAACGACCCATCGATGGGGCGTAACACAAGCAGCGTGTTGAGTGAAGTATCGTAATTTCAGAAAACGCAGGCTGCTAGAATTCCCATTCAATTTAAACTATCAGAGGGCAATCGCTGTAAAATTTACTTTTGAAAGTTAAACCAAATACTGCGATGGAAGTTTTGACGCGAAAAAATTTTTGCTTTCGAAAACTGTACCCTTAATAAAATAACATTTAGTGAAGGGTTGCGAAAATGCATCTTTGGCTTTGGTCTACAATTCATTCATTGACTTCTTCATAGTTCATCTCATTCCTGCTGCTTGTGTTTACAATGGAACAGCTGGAGTGTTAATCTGTGCGATCGATCTTTTTTTTGGGATGAGTGTCTCGTGGTGGTTTTGCGTCGAACAGTGTCGCTCACCTGTAGTGTGTTAGTTTTTCAGAGAAATCTTGACACATGTGCGTGTATCTTCTTTTACTTCATGTTCAAGCTGTTGAGAGAATGATACCACCTACTAACCTTTTAAGTGGCCAAAAAATTCCTATTTAAAACAACTGTGCTTGGATTTCGTGAATTGAGTACAATTCTCCCAAGAAACCTTGAGACCTTGGCTAGTTTTTCTTCAAAATCTTAGAAAATGTTTGTAAATTAGTGTCATCAATGGCTCTGTTCAGAAAGTGAAACATTTATGTGAAATAATGTTGACTTACGCTACGTATGTCGTGGATATGCGTGTCATATTAGTCAGTGACCCACAAAGATGTGCCGCAACACATTGGCTTGTGATGTATCATATATTGTGACGGTTTTGTGACACCTTTACTCGCTAAAGTGTGTCAGGCTTTGTGACGAAATTTTCGCGGTGCATATGTAACCTCCCAAATGCCATATATGTAAATTGAGATGGAATGAACACGTAAAGCCTCGCTGAAGGTTGGGCATAATTTTTTTGTCCTGCACATACACCAGGAAAAAAGTTTAAGTGTCTTTTTAAATTTGTTGTGTTTTCAATTCTAAATGGGCAGAAATTTTCTCGAAATCATTTTAGCCCCACCCACCATAGGGGATTCTGTCATTGGTCGTTCTTTCTTAACGTCATGGGAGAAATCTGTTATCTTTCGATCTCGCACTTCCTCCGCCCACATTCAGAAAAAAAGTGGGCAGGTAGTTTTGGAATTGACTTAAAAGCGCGCTGCGCTGCCAGTTCTCCTTCATTGTTCCATCGGACATTCTACGAGTGCAAATTCGTCTTTAGAAGCTCCTTTACATTACCTCGTGTTCTTCAAAACTCGGATATAAATTGAGAAATCGTACTTACAAGCGCGCTGCGCTGCCAGTTCTCCTTCATTGTTCCATCGGACATTCTACGAGTGCAAATTCGTCTTTAGAAGCTCCTTTACATAACCTCGTGTTCTTCAAAACTCGGATATAAATTGAGAAATCGTACTTACAAGCGTGCTGCGCTGTCGGTTCTCCCTCATTGTTCCATCGGACATTCTAAGAGTGCAAATTCGTCTTTAGAAGCTCCTTTACATTAACTCGTTCTTCACCTCTACATTACCTCGTGTTCTTCACCTCTACATTACCTCGTGTTCTTCACCTCTACATTACCTCGTGTTCTTCACCTCTACATTACCTCGTGTTCTTCACCTCGACATTACGTCGTGTTCTTCAAAAACTCGGATATAAACTGGGAAGAAAAAATCGGTCGCGATGTTTGTTATTTACGGAAACTCGCAATTCTGCGTCGAGAGAAGAAAAATCGGCCAGCCGATAGCAATAGAAGTTCAATTAATAACAGTCCATATCCGCGAAGGGCACCGCCAGTTTTCAGGATTACTTGAAGATTTCTGCGAAGTGGTGACCATTTTATACAGCCGTGTTATGGATGATTTGTCCCAGTATAATTTTCACCCGCGTGCGGTCCTGCGTCCATCTTTCTTCAGCCGCATAACGGCAGCAGGGGTAGTAGAAATATCATCCAAATATGATTCATCAATTGTGCTATCCATGAACTACGACGTCTTCATCAATCTTTATTTCAACCTCGTTTCCAGTGCAAATTACCCCCTTGCTATTGACGATGCTTGAGGTGTTGATCACCTGTAGGTTTCCTAGTCAGGGCAAACCAAGAACTTGGTCTGATTTTTCGCTCAAGATTCGCCGCTGAGATGACCGGATTCTGAATTGTGGTCCGTATCCTCGACACCTGTTGTTTTGCTGTTCAAATCGAAAATGTTTGTGCATATTAGTTTTTTAATTGTTTTAAACATTTGTTTTGATCAGGGATTGTTCTGCTAAAGTTTTGCTGGTCAAATTGAAAATTTTTGTACGTTGTGAGTACGAATTTTTTATTTGTTTATAAACATTTGTCTACATCAGGCATGTTACTGTAAACGCTTTGCTATTCCAATTGAAAATGTGTAGACGTTTTACGTAGCAGTTTTATAATTGTTTGTAACAGTTCATAGTATACTGACCAGAGATGTTTCTGATAACGTTTTGCTGTTTACGTTTTAGAATGTTTTTACGTTTTGCAAATTGCTTTTTTACTTGTCTGTAAAAAGTTGTTATAGAGCAGGTTTGACAGTTTAACTGCGTTTGTATTTTTCAATGGACTCGGTGGAAATGTAAACGTTATGACTCGATAAAAAATATTTTGTAAGTGTACTAGTCTGAAAATCTAGTCTAGTAAGTGTAGCGCGTGTGTAGTTCCGTTGTACAAGGGGAAAGGTGACGGGTATGAGTGCATTAATTCTAGAGGAATAAGTCTACTGAGTGTCGTTGGGAAGCTGTATGGAAGAGTTTTAACTGGAAGAGTGTGAGTGATGACGGATCGTGTGCTGGCTGAAGAACAATGTGGTTTTAGAAGTGGCAGAGGTTGTGTGGATCAAATGTTTGCTGTGAGGCAGGTAAATGAAAAATACTTAGCAAAAGGTATAGATGCATATTGGGCATTTATGGATCTAGAGAAGGCGTATGACAGAGTGGACCGTGAGGCTCTGTGGCAAGTTGTAAGCTTGTATGGAGTGGGTGGGAGACTGTTGAATGCGATCAAGAGTTTCTACATTGATAGCAGAACGTGTGTGAGAGTTGGGAATGAGGTGAGTGAGTGGTTCCCAGTTATGACAGGTGTGAGACAGGGATGTGTGATGTTGCCGTGGTTGTTTAATTTGTTTATGGATGGTGTGGTGAGGGAAGTGAATGCCAGAGTGTTGGGAAAAGGTGCGCAGTTGGTGGGACGAAATGGTGTGTATTGGGAAGTGTGTCAGCTGTTGTTTGCAGATGATACAGCGCTTGTGGCTGATTCAGAGGAAAAACTGAGGAGACTGGTTGCAGAGTTTGGTAGAGTGTGCGAAAGGCGTAAACTGAGGATAAATGTGAATAATAGTAAGGTGATGAGATGTTCAAGAGGCGGAGTGTTTGGAACTTTGGATGTGAGGGTGAATGGTGAAGTGTTAGAAGAAGTAGAGCATTTTAGGTACCTCGGGTCGGATGTGGCTGTTTAGGATAGTATGGAAGTAGAAGTGAGACATCGAGTGAGTGAAGGCTGGAAGACTATGGGTGCAATGAGGAAATTTTTTGAATGCTGGAGTTTGAGTATGAATGCTAAGAGGGGACTGTATGAAAGCTTGATTGTGCCAGTTTTGTTGTATGGAGCAGAGTCCTGGGGTTTGAGAGTAACTGAGAGGAGGAAGATGTATGTGTTTGAGATGAAGTGTTTGAGGAGCATGTATGGAGTGACAAGAAGATAGGATGAGGAATGAGTTGGTTAGGGGGCAGACGGGGGTTATCAAAAAGCTGAGTAGGCAAGTGAATGAAAGAGTGCTTGGATGGTTTGGGCATGTTGAAAGAATGAATGTTGAGCGGCTGGTGAAAAAGATTTATATGTCGGAAGTGAGTGGTATTAGAATGCGAGGTAGACCACGGATGAGTTGGATGGATGGGGTGAAGCGTGCTTTGTATGAAAGGGGTCTGACTGTGGATGTGGCGAGAGGGATTGCTGCGGACAGAAGTGAGTGGGGGCAGTGCATAAGAAGGTAATTTTATTTTTGACGCTGTACTGGGAGCTTGCCCTCGTTTGATGGGGTTGACCTGTCCTGTGCGGGGGGAGGGGCTGCACTCAATGAAGCGGTCGGGGTAAACCAGCTATGGCTGTCGGGCCTGACTGTGGAAGGTGGTTGTGCTGGGCTGCTGATGATCCTGGCAGTTCTGGGGCGGCCAGTGCTGCCTCTCTCGCTTCCTAGTGACTAAGTGTGTTGAGTGTGGCCTGCCGTCGGCTGCCCTCCCATAGGAAGGAGAGGCCTAGTATATGTATGTATGTACTAGTCTGAAAGTGTTCCCATTCCAATTCAGTAAGTGCGACTGGAAATAAATAACTTTACATTTTTCTTGTTTGTAACCTTCATAAAATTTCTGACTTACGAGGAAATATTAGCTTCGAAAAAAGTGACGCTCAGAAATTTTACGTTAAAGGCAGCAATGCTCTAAATTTTAGTAAATGCCATTTTCAAATTTTCACGTGGGTTGACGATGGCGTAATCTAAATGCTGCTCTGCGCGTCGTGATCTTCATTCAATGTAATCTGAACAATTGCACGAGCGATGCTGGTCTTGAAATTGCGGCATGAAAGAAGCCACCGAAAAAGAACATGCATTTGTTTTTCAATAACTTTATCCCCAAAAGAGCATAAAACCCCGCGGTAAAAGTCGTTGGTCTGATCCATTTCATACTGAGCAGTACTTACCGAAAAAGAAGTACACTTTATTGACGTACTCCGAAGTTTATATTTCCGCCGCAAGAGTGGTTTGAATTTCCTTGATCAAAGTGCAACACACTCGGACAGTACACGCACTCACGCACTGCTAGGGCTCCTGAGGGAAATTTTTGGACTCGAGGACTTACCCTCAGTCCATCTTCAGCCGCCGTAGAGTGAGGGGGCCGCTCCTCTCGCCCAACCGTCCATCAGTTGCTCATGCTAGGACGGTCAAATTCCTGACCTGCTGGTGTTGTACTCGAATGATGTCCTCCTATTCACAATATGTAGGCATAAGAAATTTATGGCATTCATAATTCTGAAATGCTTGGACGGGCGCAGGCCGAGGCAATGTACTGTGCAGTAGCGAGGCAATTGTTGTGTGTAGAGGGCTCGGGTCGCTGTAGAGTTGGGCTCCGTTAGGGCACGAACTCTGGTGCTCGTCCAAGGAATGAATAACGCGCGGGGCATCCAGATCTGAAATTTCCACAGGGTTATAGTCACAAAACGAGTTTGAGAACCAAGAAAAACCGGAAATATTCATCATAGCCTGAAAAATCGCTTCAAATAATTTTTAGAATGAAGTACTCTCAGAAATTTTTCACTTGGCTAAGAGATTGCTAATGGGGTTTCAAAAGTGATGACACTCAACAAGTGAATCCAACATTCTGTAGGTAAGTTAGATCCCGGCAAACATGCGGAGCTGAGCTACTGAAATATTAAATGCAAAGTCTGTAGAGTTAAATAAACTGTTAATCTGTATTTTTTGCCTTGAAATCTGTATTTTTTTGCGCCTAGTTCTGCTCGACCTCTCGTAAATGCTGCACATCCTCGTCATTGTAGCGTTGGAAATGACCAGAGGGAGAATGTTCATACCTAGAAATACTTCTTTAAATCATGCACGGTTGGTCGCTTCGTGACTTGGTAGGTTTGACATCGAGTCTAGACCAGCGTTTCTTAACCTTTTTTGGGAGTGACCCAAAATCTTCCCAAAATAACTGCCGCGATCCAAGCCTCCATAACAGTAAAAATTTTACTATACTATTGGTTAACACGAACAGGTTTTACAAATCCTTAGGAACCCAATGAAATGGCTTGGCTACCCAACTTTAGGTCGCGACCCAGGGGTTAAGAACCACTGCTCTAGACCCCTGCGTAAACTGGATACCTGAGCACTACTTAACGGCAGAAATTTTTAGTGCTTTCATGTGGAATACTTTTACTCTGATTAAAACTCATTCCAATGTTGTCCTAACACGGCCATGATAGGATCAGATGAAGAACGCAAATGTTTTTATACAATTGATTTGAAGGACGTTTCTGGAACGAATAATTTCTTAAACTTGAAAAATCATCTTATTGGACAGTACAGTTTCACCAGTAATTATGAAAATAATGGAAGCAATTACGGGAAAACGAGATTACCCAAGAACAGTTCACATAAGCCCATATGAGATGGAGAGTTTCTTCCATTTCTCACGGAGGCAAAGTGACGTTCCTCAAGGAAGATGACTCAAAAACGCACGTTTGAGGTTGTGGAACGAACGCTCTGCGTGGCACTCTACAGTATATACAAAAAAACAACCCGAGTATTTATTTTTCGGTATCAGTAATACCATCCCAATCAGTAATACTATTTCTATAGGTTAATTTTGAAGAACAATTTGCTAGAAATTAAATGCTCATGGTATTCTTATGATGGTATTACTGGTACGGGAAAATAAATACTCGGTTCGGGTTTTTGTGGGACGTACTGTATAGATCGTTGGTGACTGTTGTAGTTGGCTACAGGTTGTGTACGGAAATAATTTTCTTACTCAAAAGCTGACTGAATATGCTGAATATGCAAAAAATAAATGCTTTTGCACTGGGAAGTTGCGTGCATAATTTGCTTGTTGAAGAGTCAATGAGAAATGTCATAGGTAGTACAGATATAGATAGATCGTATTTGTGATAAATCTCACCTGGTAGGACAACTCATGGAATGAATTCACATTGGAAAAAGAAAAACATGTTTTTATTATTGTGATTCTGTGAAAAATTCGAATAATCTGATTGATGAGAAGAACGTTGAATTTTTCCTATCCTATTACTAAGCGCAGGGCGTTCCTGATTCGTTACATCTTATCGCTAAAAACTGAGTATTACATTTTGTCCTGCGTTACTTTACTGAGAGCTGAGCTTGGACGGGGCAACCAAGCAAGCACAATTATCAGGTTTACTTAAGGGTACATTTTGGTATTTGCAGCACGTCGAAAATGACAGCATTTGAAAAGTCTTCGTCAAGTACTCAAAGCAAATGATTACGTTGGAAATTGCATACAATAGCACGACTTTCTTACTATAAAACAATGATAATAGCGCACCTGTGACACAGGCAGTTTTAACTTGTATTTAACTGCGCATTTTCTATCGGAATGAATCTTGAACAAATTTATGCACCGTGTCTATACCAAGGATTTTAATCTTACATTCAATCCAGAAACCGTGTCTATACCAAGGATTTTAATCTTACATTCAATCCAGGAACCGTGTCTATACCAAGGATTTTAATCTTACATTCAGTCCAGAAATAAGAGAAAACATTATTTCAGATGGGCTCAAGTACTTTTTTCTATTTCAGTCAAAAGTTTTGTCGGTTTTAAAACAGATGCATCTTCAAATATCTGGGTAGTGTATATTTTTTAAGGTCTCACAATCACTTGATGGCAAGTATGATACTGTTCATCTATTTTTATTCTATGTAATTTTAAGATACAAATCGAAATCAATAACACAACGGAAGCTTGCGGATAACATGCGACTAAATAATGTAGTTATTCCTAAACACAATTATCCATCAGTTACGCAAGCATCCTAGTGAGTGTTCCAATGCTCCATGTGCTCCATGAGCGCTCCATTACACAGTGAGTGCACCAATGCTCCAGTGCTTCGTAAGTATTCAATTGATCCAGTGCTCCATGAGTACTCCAGTGCTCCACGAGTACTCCAGTGCTCCACGAGTACTCCAGTGCTCCATGAGTACTCCGGTGCTCCACGAGTACTCCAGTGCTCCACGAGTACTCCAGTGCTCCACGAGTACTCCAGTGCTCTACGAGTTCTCCAGTGCGCCATAAGTACTCCAGTGCTCCACGAGTACTCCAGTGCTCCACGAGTACTCCAGTGCTCCATGAGTACTCCAGTGCTCCATGGGTGCTCCAGCCGCCCCACATAAGGCCCCACTACAGCCTCACTCCATCTCCAGGCGGCGGTGGACTTTGCGTTGCCGTCTCCATGACCCCAGCTGGAGCCGAGCGTAATTTGTGTTGACAAGCGCCTCGTGAATCGTTCAATCAAAATCCGTTGTCAGTAGAGAAAAATCCAATATACCTTTTCCTGAAAAAACATTCAATAGCTTGTCACAATGAGCTTGAACTGATGTTTGCGGGAGTCTTCTTTACTCGTATCTCCCATGCATGGGGGCGGGAAATTAGATAGTCTACATCGCAGTTTTGGCATAAGTCTAAATTTGGGTAAAACTTTGTTTGCCTTGTAGAATACGACACTTCAAATCAAATCTTGATTAAGCAACATTAGAAATTCATTGCCTTCAATCATTTATTTCGACTAGTGACATGGGTATTACGATACTCATGTGTTTGTAGCATATAAGAACTCTTACTTTAAGATGAGTATTTTTGAATCATCTGTACTGGAAGTAAAGTGTTATTCTTTCTTTTTCTTTATTCAACAGAAACCTAATCTGAATGGTTATGCTCGTCATGAAAATATCGAAATATCTGAAAGGTCTTCAGTGAATAAATTGTTCTCCACAATTCTTTACTCATTATATTTTTTTAATTCATTTTTCCGATTTTCGTGTTTGTGTGTTCAAGAAAATCGATGCATTGCATCAGTTATTTGTTCGGAAAATGAAAGTTATTGACTCTAATTACACCCTTTGTATTTTGCAATAAATTTTACCTTTGAAAAGTTCACGTCAGCATTGCGTGATGTTTGCAAATATAAAGCAAAATAACATCGCGCAGCGTACACCCGCAAAAATACATATACATTAGAATATATATATGCAGTAGTGAAAGTTTTTTATATAAAATTCATAACGACATCAGGACAACGATCGATTAACTTCCAGTCACGAGAACCTCGTCTTTAAGACAAATAATGAAAGGCAAATGGTAAAAAAACACAACTTAGGCTTCAGGTAACGATAAGTTTGGTGCGACCGATGTGCTGTAGATCACTTTTTTAGCAGGGCAAAAACTGACTTCTTGTTTACCAGGGGAGAGGTAAATAAAAACTTCATTCTGAGCAGCGTCACCACACGTAATTCTGGACAATTTTAACACTATTTTTACATAACCTCCCGGTAAGGACAGGTTGATTCCAATTACCTGCGAGCAAACAAACAAAAAGATTATCCTTTAGGTTTGGAGTGAGGGCGGGAACTACAGTGACGGCAGCATTGCTGTCGTGCCAAGTTTTGCACGTACCAAAAATACTGAATATTTATGTGTGGGAACTACATCCCAGATGTTCAATATTATGCAGCGCGGATGTATATAAAAACGATGATATTGGCATTTTGATATTTTCTGACAGTGTATTCAGGTGGATGAACTCTCCACCTGCATAAGAAAGCATAACCTTTCGAGTCCCTTCATGATTTTTAGGCCCTTAAATTTAGCAAAGAAGACAAAAAATGTTGATTTAAGTCACCTCGTGAGATTTTGGTAGCGTTTGTGCAGTCAACTGAGAGTGAGCAACTGACTGATGTGTTCCAAAATAGATTAAGAATGTTTGAAACATTACTCAAATGCTAAGCGAAGTAATAATAATAATTGTTTATTAATTGTCTTTCACGCCACACAATGCTTTTAAACGTCATTCATCTTCACCTTTTTGCAACCTACGTACAGTGGAGCATGCGTCATTGTGGAAACTTGTATGGTTTGCATCTCCATAAGGTCCCGAACTCTCCTTTGTGACTAATGTAACCAATTGATTGCACGTACTCTGTCGCTGTCTCCGAACATATTTTGCCTTTTTTTACTAAATTTAGGGGGCTAAAAGATTATCCTTTTAGCCTCGAAAGTTTATGTTCTGTAATGCAGGCGGAGAGTTCACCCACATGAATACTCTGTCAGAGGATATTAAAATGCCAATTTCATCGTTTCTGAAGCGAAATTCTGAGAACTGTTCATACATGCTTTCCATATATTTTTTCAAGTGTGGCATCAACAATGAACATCCCAGTTTAATCATTTTCTAGTTGTTAATATCTACAATGCCCTCCACAAACCAAAAGATTTACCGTTAATCCACCACTTGTCAGTTAAACGCTTATATTTGCCTCACTGACATTTGCTTCCAACACTCACGCGATTGTCATTACCGTAGGTTAAAATTTTATTCGCGAGTTGAGAGAAATTAACCGTTATTGTATAGTATTTTTGTGTATTTGTGGGCACTGGCTCACTGCTTCACAAAGAAATTTGTCTCTCGTGCTGCGCGCGTCATGAGCTCTTAATTGTATCACAAATTACACACGGCAGTTAGGACGACACCAAACTTGGCGCTGTGCGAGTTTTTTTCTGTTCTCTCAAAGTTCTAAGGTTGCTACTAAATTGTTTCGGGAATTTCGCCAAGATATATTTTTACACTGATATTACACTCCTAGTTTTTACAAAGCGAACTCCTCAACAATGTAAAGCTGATCTGTGTGGAATGTTGTTGTGCCAGCGCAGAGACTTTTTGGATGCAGCCATGAAAAAAAAATTATTTTTTCGTGCCAGCTGAATGGAACGTGGATTCTGCATCAAAATTCGCAATTTTTATCATATTCAGATACTCTATTCCCTCTGTGACTCTTTCCACAGAAAAACTTCTTTCAAATACGTTCATACTTAATTTTTATGCAGCCTACTTTCAGAACACCAAAACCTCCAATTCCACCAAAGACGCGACTCCATTTTCTGCGCTAATTGTGGACCAGAGAAGGAGAAATGGAAATGCTGTCGTCCAGAGCGTTTGCTTGCTGCACGCTGCTGGTGCTGCTGCTGTGCACCCAGTCCAGCCTCGGCCTCAAGTGTTACATCTGCAACAACTGCATCAAGTTCGAGCTCAGCCAGTCCAGGCCTTGTCCGCCGCAGCAGACGCAGTGTATGGTGAGCAAACCAATTTTCTAGTAAAATTACGAAAAAACACACAAGTCAAAAAAAATGTTGCATATGGTGAGTGACGTGTGGGGTGTGAGGCGTGTGAGTATCTAGAAGTGAGACGTGGACAGTGTGAGGCGTGTGAGTATCTAGAAGTGAGACGTGGACAGTGTGAGGCGTGTGAGTATCTAAAAG
>JACJUY010010567.1:0-13029 GCA_014220935.1 Platorchestia sp. MABIK
GCAGTTTTGGGCATGAGGCAGTAGTAGTTTTGGGCATGAGGCGGTAGTAGTTTTGGGCATGAGGCAGTAGTAGTTTTGGGCATGAGGCAGTAGTAGTTTTGGGCATGAGGCGGTAGTAGTTTTGGGCATGAGGCGGTAGTAGTTTTAGGAGTGAGGCAGTGGTAAGCTTTAAGCCTGAAACAAAAACACAAATATAAATGAAACAGTGATAGAATATAATAATTAAGCATAAAATTCTTCATCTCGCTAAAGGAAAACGATGGAATAGAGCATAAACTCATGGTGCATGAGTATAAAAATCGAAAACTAACCCTAGCATACTCGTGAAAGTTTTCCTTGAATTCGCTGTAACCCGGAAAGCAACTGAGCAGGCTGTAGTCTTCTGGTCTGTTATCTTCTTTTTCCATGGATTCATTGCTCAATGCGATGCTTCGACTGAACTGCTCTTCATCGATATCCTGGAAAAATAGGAACCTGATTTTAAAGCACAACCATGGTTGATTTAAGTATTTTGATTAACTAGCATGTAACAAAAAATTAATGTGAGATGTGAAACATTTTTAATACTTAGAAAACGAATGGTGAAATTCAATGGGTGGGAAACAATTTCTGTTCGAAAAATATTAGAAGTTCTAAAACTGTAAAAATGAATAGGTGGGATCCCCACACCAAGTTGTGAAAACGTGTTTAAAGAACACATTTCTGGAATATCGCCACCTGAAAAAACTTTATTCTCTAACTCACGAACAAAACCACAAAGAAAAGCACTCGTGAACAACCAAACTGGAAGGAAAGCGTAAAATTTCCCTTAAATTCTGCGAAAACTTTGATGCACAGCGTGCACAACAATGCTATGCGCAGAATTTGTTACGGTAAATACTAATGTTTGACAAGAATATCGAACAACAAACAATATACGATCATAGAATATTATTTCATTCGGGTATTCTTGGAAAGGCTTAGAGCAAGAATAAATTACAGAATCATATGAGGTAAATGCATCCTGCGCGTGTTTAAGACTATAATAATGGTACTATTGGTGGTGTGTTGGCGCGAAGACTAATGTAACTAAGTCTAACGTTTTTTGCCCTAATAGTAATGATTTAGCCATCCATTGCGTATTTTACACGTCAGCTTCTAAAATTAAAGATATTCCGGCGAAAAAGTGAGACTGGATATGTGAAGGAGATTTGAATAAATTACCTCTACATATCCACGTCGGTGGCTTTCACCACGAGCAAAGTTTGCACCTGATGCCATCTTGCATAGCGTCGTGCGCAGAAGAAGCCTCACAGACCTCCAATGAAATAGCAGGTCTGACCAAGTTTGTACATATTGTGCAGGTCCGCTTGTACACTTCAAAAACACGAATAAATTATTCAACTAAATAAAAATTTAATTAGAGGTTTTATTCCCACACTGAAATGAAAAGAAAAGTTTAATTGAATGACTTTTGATTTGAATTTCTTAATCATGTTATTTCCTTGAATGAACGTGGAACCGAAGTTGTTGCCTGTTTCTGAAAAATTTACTTCAAGCTTTGAGGAACAAGTCGTAAGTTTAGGTCGTAACAGCTCACGACCAAAGTGCGTCCTTGGATTGCGGAAGAACGGTTGTCGCAAGCGGGCTCAAACATCACCTGCAAGTTACAAAAACACGCTTTCATTTGCATTTAAATTGGATATGTTTTTAAAAATTCTGTAATATGCCCATCAAAAAATTAACTGAGCTCAATTCGGCTCTAAACAAAACGTCTGTTTAAAAGAAAATTTAATATTTCATCATGCATTTATAGAAATTATTTTGCAAACTGCGATATTCTCACAAACCGTGGTTGAAAAATTTACAGCAATATCAAGTACGTATAATTATTTGTGGGTGCGGTGTTATTAGATTTGGAAAAAGTAAATTACTTGACACATTCCTTGAAGGCAAAAACATACTGCGATAAGCTTTACTGTTTTCAACCCTGTGATTGACTGTATTATTCCAAAAGTGTACGACCACCAGCACACTCTCAAAGACGTGTTTAATTATGGTTTACATCTTTTATAACTTGAAGAGATGTTCAATTTTCTTGTTGAGGTGTAATAACAGATAATTTGTTCCAAGATTATTGAATAACCTAACCTAAAAAAATACTCATACTCCATATTTGATCGTAGATGACATGTTTTCACCGTTCTAACGCCCCTGAAAATTTGGCGGTCTTCTTTTAAAAATAGCTTCCGTAAATTATATTTCTTGTTAGATTCGTTCCTCAATGTGTTTCGTTAAGTTTGCTGCTGAGTTTAAGTTCCTTCCATATCTTTAAATCAGTGACTACTTGATGACGTTGCCAGTTTAATGATGGTGGCTGTAATAACGGTAGATTAAGTACAAAAATGATGACGTTAAAGGGTTGTGGGAATCCCATCACGAAAATAAACTTTTCCGTCCTGGCACTGTGACAGTGACGCTGTGTGTGGTAGCGTCGAGCTGACCCACACTCACATTTCCCTGTGTTAAGCTCTCGACAATGACATACACGTCCTAATTGTCCTTGCATTAGCCCAGAATTAATAGAGTCCTTTATGTCTCACTGGCATACTGGAGATCTGAGTTGTTGAAGCCTTTTCAGATCGCAATTTGGCGTAGATTTCGCAGTAACATCCATTCTCAATCTCAATTTTAAATGTCCAGCTCATTTTTTGTCGCCATAAAAGTTTTTGTGGTCCACTTTCGCTCTGTTTAGATGAACAGAACAACAAATCGATTTGAAAATTGCTAATGAACTTCGGAAATGCACTCTGTGTGCTCGTTCAATGTGGTGACGTGGCCTAAGCTAAGTTGAGCTTTGTTATGGTAATATGGAGGGTCGTTAATTTTGTTGAGCCGAATAATTACTGTCTATGCTGCAGTATTCCTCGAAAGTATGCAGTAATGTACGTACATTTGCGACGCTGTGCACCGAACTGTTTGAACTCTATGTGTTTTAAAATATTTAATGCGCAATTATTTTACTAAACTGTACTATTATCATTGCGTAACGTGAAATATTCTTATATCACTACATAATGAGGCAGCAAAACGTGGTAAGGGAATGATGTAACAGAGACGATCGGTCAAATTCCATTGTATTTTTCCACGTTTTACCGACTGATGACGATGTCAGATGCATTGGAACTTGCGTTTTATACTTCGGCAGTGGTGTGTTTTAATAAAGTGATCAGAAACTTTTCAAGTATTATAGCATTCGGGCCTGATTTGTTTATATCTGTCGAGAAACTGTTAAATTAATATCTTACAGTATTTCAATTAACGCAGTATTTCACGGCCTACAATATTTAATTGTAAATCATACATTTTTTTGTGATCTGAGGGAACTTCAGTGCGATTTCAACAAAGCAATTTTTTTGACCATCAATTTCAACGAAGTAATTGAAAAAAAAATTCGCTAAAAGAAGCTCCCAGCGGCACTAGACCAAAGTAATGTCGCACTCTCGAAATATAATTTGCAGTTAATTTATATTTCTGCAAGTGATAAATTACTCCTTATTATATCTCTAAGATGAAGTGTCTATTCATATGNTTTTACCGACTGATGACGATGTCAGAGGCATCAGAACTTGCGTTTTATACTTCGGCAGTGGTGTGCTTTAATAAAGTGATCAGAAACTTGTTAAGTGTTTTAGCACTCGGGCTTGATCTGTTTATATCTGTTGAGAAACTGTAAAATTAATATTTTACAGTATTTCAATTACCGCAGCATTTCACGGCCTACAATATTTCATTGGGAATCATACATTTTTTTATGATCTGAGGGAACTTCAGTGCGATTTCAACGGAGAACTTTTTTTATCTCCGATTTCAACAGAGTAATTTAAAAAAAATCCGCTAAAAGAAGCTCCCAACAGGCACTAGACCAAAGTGATGTCGTACATCCGAAGTATAATTTGCAGTTAATTTTGCATTTCTATAAGTGATAAATTATTCCTTATTATATCTCTAAGATGAAGAGTCTATTCATATGTAGTTATCAGTTGAAGACCAATTGAGTAATAGAGGATTACGCAAGACAGGCTTACGTTAGGAAAATTTGAACTCAGTGATATAATGAAGAAATATTTGAGTAGTTTATAACAACTGTCTTAAAACCATATGTATAAATAAAACGATAGAACGATGCCATAGGTAAGTTGTCAGTCAGCACAAATCTACTGCATTTCGACTGGTAGTTATTAAAATGGAAAACATTGCTCATTTACTACACATAAGCTGATTATTATTAACAGAAATATAAACAGGCATGAATATTTACATCTTATTTATTTACATATTTACATCTTATATTCCTTATTATTTTGAAAATTTGAAAAACTTCTCTCCGAAGCATGCGAAGGAAATTAATCTTTTCCAATTGTTATCCAATGTATGACCATTGCAGCTAATTCGCATGTTCAGCTGGAGAGGCTGATGTCTAAGCGCAAATTGTCAGGTGGTGCAATCGGCCATTGTCTCTTCAGCAGCTCTGCTTCACACCGGTCATGGGTCTCGGCTTTGGATGTAATCTTTATTTGTTTTCGATGTCGAAAACCTGGCTCTTGACTTTTTGCCACAGGCTGAAATGCAAATACTTAAACAGATTGTAAAAAATGCCGAAATTATTCTCAGCTACTGATAGGAATTGGAAATCGCCCATAGTTGTTTTGATTCGTATAAATGAAAGAAAGTGTTCCAGTTGATCAGTTATCAGGTTGTGGAGTAAGAAATGACATACGTAGAAGTGCAATGTTATTAACCATCGGGGCACGACTAAGGAACTGCATAAAAGCATGAAGTTTATTTTATGTCAGTGTATGTAATCACAAATCACCAATCTAAATCCCCCACCTAAATTGGTGATTATATGCACTAACCAATCTAAATGATTTATGGTATTTTTTATTTTAAACTTGTGGTTCAAGCAGAGTTGTCACTATTGAGACATTTAACTTAAACACACTAGCTTGAGCTGCACATTAATGAGTACTAGAGACAGACATCTAACTTAAATACACAAGCTTGAGCTGCACAATATGAGTACTGAAGATGTTTTCCGTCCCTCTGTTTCAAGATTGATCTATTGATCGAACTGACGATAATTTTGTCGTTGTTTACACTGAGCACAAATTTGTCTTTGCATCAGTTCAAGGGATATTATTTCTTCAACGTGTTAAATTTGGAAAACTCAAAAAGCAAATTTTATATCGGTACGATGAATTAAAATTTCATTCAAGGCTCGGAGCGGAATGCAACATCCCGAAATTCGAACTGTCTGAACAATTTTCCTTTATTAAAACCCCTAGTATTGACACGGGTTCATCACTGGTTTTTACGTCCGTAGGAAATCTTTACTTACGCCAAACAATTACGCCCAATTGCTTCAAAAGGCAACCAGTACATTTATCATGCCATGCATCCTGTTCTGTTCACGTATAGCAATGATTTCCAAGTATTTTTTTAAGGTTGTTATTTCTTGAATGCCTATTTGCTTAGAGTTGTTATAATTATTTACTTTACGAATTTAAAAATTTTCTCCAAAGTTGATCGTAATTTTAACACTTTTCGTTTTGCTATGAAATTCGCGAACAAGGTTGATGCTGATCCTTCAAAAGAACGCGCACAACCTATCACCTCCACAGCTATGCCAACACTGGCGGGTTGACCCAGCAGCTGCAGTGTATGAACTGTGAATTTTCGTCAAGCTCTCTACAGATGCACATGCAGAGTTCTTTTTGTTCGTAATTCCTTTGAATTTCTGAAAAAAAACAATTATATTCTAATTAATTTAAGTTCAAGTAAAGAGATGTCTTCGTTTCTATTCGAATGATTTACAAAAGGTATGAAGTTTCACTTCATTCTTGAAAAAAATATATTAATGCGGAATGTTTCGTCTAACCTCTCTGCAGTTACACATGTTGAGTTCTTATGTTCGTAATTCCCTTGAATTGCTTAAAAAAATGATTTGACTCTAAACTGAATTAATTTAAAATTAAAATATGTCTTCGTTTCAATTTGGATGATTTATAAAAGATTTGAAGTTTCAAATCATTCTTTGAAAAATTATATTAATGCTGAATAAATGTATTATCGACGCTATTTCTGTTTCGTATCAATTCAGAGAGATTTGCAGCTGAAGTGGAATAATACACGGGCTGAACCTTATGTGCATTTTTGGATGTAATGTACAGTTCATATTTGTCATAATAAAGTTTTTGAACATCATGATTCTACATACTCACTCAGCTTTTAATTTTTTCTATCCTTTATTAGAAAAAATTCTCAATAAACGGTTTTCTTTTGATAGTCGATTCCATCTCGAGTTGTGAAAAGCTGTACAAACGATTTCCTTGGAACAGTCATATGTTCTACAAATAATGAAGTAATTTTAAAAATAATGAGGTAATAAAATTCACAAAATTTGCTTAGAGAACGAGACTTTTTGGTCGTGATATTTTTTCCGACATATTTTCATTTGCTGCGTTAATTTGCGCTTGATTTTCAGGGATAATTTTAGTGTTGTAAGAAAGCGTTTAAGAATTAAACATTGATAATTTGATTGTTTATAAAAATTTGATTTGAGCTTCATGGACGCGCAGGAAGCCGATCTTTTTAATTTATTTCAGGTGCGTCAAGACAATGATTTGTAGTTAAAACAATTTAACTTACCTCACTTTTCTGTATCCTTCGCAACGTGAGTAACCAATATGGTCTGAAAATGTTTTACCAAAATACGCAACTTTGAGAGACATTTAGATTCCTCAGAACTTTATTGCGTCTCGAACAAGTCCAAGCGAAATTTCCAATGTTAAAATACATCTTCATTTGACATTTTACTGGTAAAGAGGCCACCTCCGTTTTGTTGTTCAAATAATAGTTCAGCTAAATAAGCATGAAGCTTTTCAAAGAGGTTTACGCGTTCACATTTTTTATGACGTCTTCAGTTTAAGATCTAAAAAACATTTCTTGTTTTCTTCGCCTTCCGACATTTACGGTCAGTTTGATGTTCTTTAACAAGAATTGTGATGTTCAGATGGACTCAAGGAAAAAAAACAGTTCTAGGTATAGTAGACTTTATATAAATAAACAACTTAAGTTTGAGCTTACTTTCATACACAAAGCATTATACATACATCAATGTTTTAAAACAACGATAAAATTAGCAAGCACAAATGGTATCATACATTATTGTAACTCTTTTCTGTAAAAACGCCTAGCGTGGCCCAGTAGGTCACACTGCCCACCTTCATACTGCAGAGAGCCTCCATAATAAAAGTCTTCCACTACAATATGAATTACTCTCTGGATCAATTAAAATAAAGACCAGCAAAACAGTGACCCTCCCCGATATGCTCTGCTCGTATCTGTGGGCAGAGAGACATCAGATTGTCACCAATGACTGCTCTGTAATATGTACATGAGAACAAGGTTTTAAAGATGGGTTGGTCGAACTGCCATTTTTCTCCTAGGTTTTCGATTCGAAACTAAGAGTTCTACTTCGGGAGTACCAGTAGGTTTCTTTCGAGGATACTTCAAAAGGGAGCCGAATTTATATACAAGAGCCTACGATTGCGTAATAGATACGATAAGTTAGTTTAAGCCTCCATAACCTCAATAAAGGTGTTCCAAAGAGAGGAAGGAGGAAGACATCATCAAGTATGGATTTAAAGGAGTGCAGGGTTTATGCACACGGTGTGTTCTCGCTCAATATTCCCTGCGGATAGAAACGGTAAGTTAAAATGGAAGATTTTGAATTAAGATGAAAGTTGGAAAAGAAAGTTAGAATGGATGAAAGACAGGACAGCAGTCAACCGAAAAAAGATGGTCCCCAATAAAACTAAGCCACAAATTTTATTTCGACAAAGAAAATAAGTCTACTTAACTCTCAGCTCGGGTTCTCAAATTTTCCCCTTAGGAGTGCTCTTACCCATAGATACAATAGTTATATCCCGTTAAGGAGTCCGTCGAGTTCCCACCTTCCGTGGTTATTTAAAAGCTGATTTGAAGATTATCGTACATGTCATTAATGTATGGATAAGGCACTGGGGAAAAACGCAAGATAAGGCCTAGTTCTGAAGTAATGGCAAAATTAGTACTTTAGTACATTCTAATGTAAATGCATAATTATTGAATTAAAACATTCTAAAGTAAATGAAGAATTTAGCACGAAATCTTGGATCGTTTTGTATTTTAAACCGGAATCCCGTAGAAATTTAAATAACTAGAATACACGAATAAAAAGAGCAGAAGTGACACAACTCGTGGGACTGTAACTCTCTGAGGTGCGAATGTGAAATTCTCTGTTACTTAATAAAACAATAATTTGGCTCACGGACCCCAAACACGAACGTCAAATTCAAGTAAAAGTATTTCCCTATGACGTACTTTTTTCTTAGAAAGAATTGCTTAAGAGTCGCATGAAGATGAAATTTTCACAATTACATTGATTTAATGTATTAGTTTGTTAATTAAAAGCTCTCATTATCACAGTTCTGGTGGCGTTGTCAAGTTTCATGAAAACTTCATAGGTAATTCCAAGCTTAAATATTTATCAAGACATACAGTACTTCGAGAGAACTAAACATTGGAAGTTCACAACCTACAACGCAAAAGGATGCAAGATTCCATCGGCTTTCATTGAAATGGCAACACTCTATTTTGAAACAATTTATTAATGTACATATTACTAATAACATATAGTAACTCTACTCTGTTCTTTTTTGGAATTTTTCCTGTTTCTAATTCTCACTTTATGCATTGAAAATGATACAATAGTAGTAGTAGTGTGTATTTTTAGACCTCCAGGCGCATGCGCGAGGCCCCCAATTTTACCTTTATTCTACAGACGAATGACTGCACACGCACAAACGAACTGAAAAAAAAGACTTCATACGCACTTGCAAATCAATTGGAAAAAATGAATGATTTCAGGTGTGCACATATGCAGACAAATTTAAAGCAGAAATATTCTGAGACGTTTAAAATAAATTTAACAATGGAGTTCTCGTTTACTTACTTCACACCTTTTGACAGATGCATTTTCAATCGTTGATTGAAATAAATTATTTTTCGTTCTTAACGTTGTAATATTTTGTACAGTTTGATTTAGTTTACCTAAATTAATATTTTAGAATAAATACCCTTCTTTCTCAACGTTATAATATTTTGTATAGTTTGATTTAATTCCATAACACGTTGACTGCGGTACGACCCGTCGGTGGGTGGTGCTTACGTTCTTCCTGCTGCCAAACGACCCATCGATGGGTCTTTGAAGAAGTCTTAACAATCTTTAAAAATTAATGATATTTGATGGATCTAGTTAATGCATGTTATTTATAAAATTTCTAACACCTTTTTAAATTTAAATTTGATTTGAATACCGAACTTCAGTTAAGCCCATCGCAGTCAGCGTGTCAATTAAAGTTCATATATTTCTACATCTTTCATCCATAGAAATCTGTTTGTAATGAATGTGTTTCTCACGTACGATTTATTTTTGTTAGTTGACTTACCATCAGGCTGCGGATTAAGTAAAAAAAAAGTGGTGTAAATGAGGAATTATAAGCTAAAATAAATTGCAGACCAACGTTATTTCATGGCAAAGACGCATTACCTAAATACCGTTTTTTTCTACATCATCCGTCGTACAATACATGAAACTGTTATCTTAACAAAATAACAAATTCGAGACTTCATGCGAAATTCGTGTTATCGAAAACTTCCGCATTTCCGACACAAACGCTTTCTGTATCTCGATATCACAGTAAAGTAATCTGTAGATATTAATGAAAAGTACATAAATCAATCTCCGCACAATCTTTTCGTTTTCGATGGAGCACTCACATCACTCTTGACATCGTTATATTATTTCTTTATTCGTAAACTTCAACGTCCTGAAATTAATGTTGTGGCAAGTTTTCAATTCACGTATTTGAACCATACATCATACGCGAGACTTCTCAACTGAAAGCCCACCACAAATAAAATTCCGAATCAAATTAATCAAATTTATGAGTTTTTGACAATGACGAAAAGTAAGCTTATTTGCTCAAACACCTATGAGCTCAGTGAGGCTCACGTCAGCGCAGCGAGGCGCACGTCAGCGCAGTGAGGCGCACGTCAGCGCAGCGAGGCGCGGGTCAGCGCAGCGAGGCGCGGGTCAGCGCAGCGAGGCGCACGTCAGCGCAGCGAGGCGCACGTCAGCGCAGTGAGGCACACGTCAGCGCAGCGAGGCGCACGTCAGCGCAGTGAGGCGCACGTCAGCGCAGTGAGGGGCAGAAACGTTCGCGAGAAAGCAGGTCACCGCATCGTTTTGAATGGTGCCATGACTGCCGTGTGGGTGCGCACAACTGCGCCATGGACGGGCATGTGACGCGGATTGCTCCAACCATGACGATTTTTAAAAAGGACGTCTAAAAACTTGACAGTGTGGTGAGAGTTTCATGCCTTCGCTGCACTTCGTGTTAATACCAGGGTTGTCAGTACAATCACAACAACGGAATGGGAATTTGTCTTTTTCAAACTAAGGAATAATTTATTAACATAAAACGTTTCATACAACACGTCTGTGCACAAATTATGTACAAGTAGATGATTAGATGGTCCATTTTAAGGCACAGTATCAGCTAAGATTTCACATTGATCTTTTAAATCGGTAATCGTAGATATCAACTTGCATCACCTTGGAATACTCTTCACACAGCATTTTATGGCATTGTATGAGAATCAAATTTTGAGGGTTGTTTTCAGTTGCACTGCACGAAAACCATGAAATGAGTTTTGGTGTATCTTTGACTTTGTAGCACTGATACAAACACAAACCATCTGTTTTTTTTTCGCTCGCACTCAAATAAAAACGTAAAATGAGTTTTGCTGCACCTTTGACTAGGCATCAGACAGCACTTCTTAGCTCTGATACGAGCAAAAACCAAGAAACGTTCTCGTTTGCACTGAGAAGCGTAGAGGAGGCTTGATTGTCTATGAAATGTTGGTTCTCCACGAGTTGGAAGCAGTGGCAGACTCGTACTTTACGCAGTGGATGTTGAATTACCTCCACTCATCTCCAAAGATGCGTCATCCAGCAAAGTTCCTGAAGAAAAAAGTATTCGATAGAACGCAAGGGATCTACAAAATTTCACAGCAGGTACAGTATCTGCAGCGCTCACATCAAACACCAAAAAAAAAACACAGTACCCGCAATGTACCTCACAAAACACAACAAAACACACAGTCCTCGCAATGCACCGGACAAAACGCCACAAAAAAAAACAGAATACCCGCAATGCAGGCGGTTAAGAAGTAACAAAATACGAAGTACCCGCAATGCACAACACAAAACAACCCATTACCCGCAATGCACAACACAAAACACAATAAACAATCCAGTACCCGCAATACAGGCGGTGAGGAAGCAGGCGGCGTTGCCAGCTATCATGGCCCGCACGATGATCTTGGCGATGTCGGGCCGGCGTGAGGGCGCGAGGGAGCCGATGCCGCCCAGCTGGATGCCGATGGAGCTGATGTTGCTGAAGCCGCACAGCGCGTACGTGGCGATGATCTGCGCTCTTGCCTGTGGAGCAGGGTGGTGTGAATGTGGAAGGTAGTGTGGTGAAGTGTGAGGAGGTGAAGTCCAGATTCAGAATAACAGGGCTTAGAAGCCCCTAGAATTGAGACTTCTGAATCAGTGGGTCTGTTCCAAAGTCATCGATTTTTATCGTCAAATTAACGTCGTCATGTTCACAACTGGTGAGCAAAGAGTCAATGAGGCAGAATGAAACAAAATTCATTTGCAATCAATTTCAGTCAGAAGTGAGACTGCCATAGTTTGGCAGTTTTTCATGGTCGACAATGACGTGCTAAGGAAAAGTTGAGCCAAAAATTACATCCTATTGATGTATTCAGAGCTGTAGGGGAAATCGTTTGTTTATGGTGCGGTCTACCTGGCTCGTCATTTTTACGAACTCACGAAATTCGGAATAGTTATTGTTAAACAATTGGCCTTCAATATCAAACAAGACTTGACTGAAACTAACCAGACTTAAATCTCTTCACTCAGTTGAGGTGAAGAAATTAATGTACGGTATAAGGCCACGAACAAATTTAAAATCAATGATGATGATTATCGTTCACGGAAATACAGTACACCTGGCAGCACTGTGAAATTGAGAAAGAAAACAGGTAAGCTTACGACAACTTTGACTATAATGAATACTATCTATAAACGCCGATAATTATCAGTAATCAGTACCAAAGAAATTTGTAAATGGTTTCTTACTAGCAGCCCAGGGAGGACAATTTTAAACTTTTCCCTTTTCAAAGAGGAGACTAAGCCAAATAAATCCATGACAGCGATGCATCAATAAATCAAAAAACTGATTCTGACGTTGGATATTGAGTCTAAAAATTTCCAAGTTACCGAAATAGTTCCATTGTTGATCATATCGGCGAGGGCAGAGTAGGCGACGAATTCATTGACGATAGTCTTGAGGCCGATGAGGGTGCCGACTGCATGACATTCGCTCCAGGCCACGCCCAGGCTCCATGCCAGCGGCATGAAGATGTACCCGAACACGTTCTGGATCAATGGAAGTCTGTCTTAATGAATCGGTGCCGGAATAGCACACGGCGCGCAGGACTGGACTTGAGCACGGTATGAATGATCTTGAGATGCTCGGGATGAGGAGGGATAGAACAGCATCTCGCAGCCAGGAAAAATATTGAGAATTAAAAAAAGAAAAGAAGATTGAGAAGAAGAAAATGGAGAAGAACATCGAGAAGAAAAGATCGGGAAGAAAAAGGTTGAAAAGAAAAATATAAGAAGAATAAGATTGAGAAGAATAAGGTTGAGAAGAATATGATTGAAAAGAAGATAGAGAAAGAAAAAATTGAAAATCAAAAGATTGAGAGGAATAAGATTGAGTAGAGTGAGATTGATGAGAATAAGAATGGAAGAATGAAATTGAATGGATCAGTAAGAGGCCACTACCTCGTAGAGAAGACCTAGAAACC
>JACJUY010010568.1:11444-23208 GCA_014220935.1 Platorchestia sp. MABIK
GTATCAACATTTCATGTTATACTTTATTGGAAATAAAATGTTTTTCTTTCTTTTCTTGCCATATTGTTTTCAATATACAATTCTATTCCCTGCATGCTATTCCAAGGCTGCGTACAGCTGATTTCCCATTTATTGCACATTCAACCGTTGACGCTTCTCAACGAAATACAGCCAGTTGTCCATTAATTACCTTAGTTATTGCGTTGTGAAAACTTCAAGCATTAGTTGTTATACGTCACAAATATGTCCCATTAATGTCAGCTTAATAATCAACACGCGCCCTTGAAATTTTCTGCGCATTAGTAGTAGGGTATTTACATTAGATACTCTGGTACATATTTGTTTTGCTATCAACCGTGTTTGCTTATGGTGAATTGATTAATCGCGCAAGAACTAAGGTAATTCAAGAGCCAACTGGTTATAATCGGTTTGAGAAGTCTCACGGTTGGAAAGTGTAACTAATGGGAAATCAGCTGTGCGCAGCCGTTTTTTTTAAATAAAATTAAGAGGTGGCCATCCTGGGCCTCTCATGATTCTCCGATGGTGAATGGGAGAAACTGGTCGCGCCTTGGAAGCGCGACGGTAATGCTTCATGCTGAGGAATGCGTGGCCACCGGTTGGGACAGGGGTGCAGGGGCGCCCATAAAGTGGAAACTTCGAATCCGAATCTAAGGAGAAACATGGATGCCACTCCCAATCAAAGATGCGTGCGCTCCCAGGAATCACCGATGCCACTCCTATAATTTTTAAAAGGGTTACATAGGCAAAAGTTTTATGTATTCCTTGCTAAAAGGAAAAACGATTGTCTTTCTCATCACATCCAATAGAAACATATTTAATGTAAAAACACTCTAATTCACGAGTGATTGTGTCAATTCTTAACTCAACATAAAGTTGGAATAATTTGAATTTGACTTGGATTAAATTGAACTTGACTGGGAATAATTTGAACTTGACTTGGATTAATTCGAACTTGACTTGGATTTACTCGAACTTGACTTGGATTAAAATGAACTTGAATTGGACAAAAATGAACTTGACTTGGATTAAAATTAACTTAACTTGGATTAAAATGAACTTGACTTGGATTAATTTGAAGTGAAAAAGGTAGCGCAAACATCGGCGCGCACGTGGTATCATACTTTAGGTTTCAAAGTTTCTTTATTAAGTCCTCACAAATCTAAAACTAAGGAGTTTTGGGTATTTTATCAATCGTGAAACTTGATTTATTTTGTTTTCAACCTACGGGGGAAAGTTGTCCGCACAAAAAAACTATACAAACATTGAAACGCTAGGTGTCTGAATCAATTTATAAATATATATGTGTTTTTGTATTTTATGTCCCCTATGTTAATACAATGGGAATTAGATTGATTGGATGGTATCATAAATACCATTCAAATGATGTGAAAAATCTCACATCTGCTCACTTTTGTTTATAAGTAAAAAACTTTGCTTGAAAATTGAATCTATTGTTGAGAAAATGCAGCTTATCGTGGAGAAAAGGTATGGCAAATTTGTTGAAAACTTCTTTGCCAATAATAATTAGAAATATAATACACAGTTGTTCCTTGCTTGGTTGGTGTGTACGTCTGTGACGTTCATAAGGATGCTTAATGACCGTATCTGTGATACGAGTTTCATCAGTGCGCAAGTACAGGAATATTTTAGTCGCAGTTACTATTAGAGTGAATCTATTTGTTTGTCATCTACATCTTGGGACTTTTTTAAAGAAAACTATCGAATCATGTCATTTTTGAATAATCATGTTGCCAACATTCTGCTGCCAATTTAAAAGTAGTTCGTAAATAAAGATCATAATAACCATTTGTGCAGGTTGCAATACCTGCAAGCAGTAATATTCATCTTATTAATTGTGAATAGGTGGAGTTGGAGTCATAAAATTGTGATTAGGTGAAGTCGGTGTTGGAGTCACAAAATTTTAAAAAAGTGGAGTCGGAGTCGAAGTCGGAGTCGCAAAATTCTGGAAAGGTGGACTCGGAGTCGGAGTCGCAAAATTCTGGAAAGGTGGAGTCGGAGTCGTAAATTTATTCCTCCGACTCCGCAACCCTGGTGTGACTTATGGTGCACTAGTGTTCAGTGTAAATATACTTGACTTACTTTATTTATGTCTGTTTCAAGTGATTGAGTTCAAAAGGATTTTGAGTATATTACGTACCCATATAGACGGTTTAATCTATAATGTAATTGCCAATCTGCGTCTAGATTTTTTGTTGTCATATGTCATCAGTATCGACATCATGTTAAAATAATCTAATTTTTTGTCATGTTTTCAGAAGTCTTTGTTATTTTAGGCAGCTCAGAAATTTTGGCTTTTCCGTACCAGACACTCCTCTGAACCCTAATCTTACGATATCTTTGCCCTTAACTATCATATCTATTAAAAGTTTAAGTGATATAGTTTCACTCTGCCATACAGCTGCCCCTCCAACGGAGTCAGCAGCTTTTCAGCCTCCAAGTTTTCCAGTTCTTGAATCTGACTCTACACTATCTTCAGAAGATGAAATAATTCATTATTCTGAAGATTGTGATAGACATTATCTACGACATGAAGAGAAAATCGAGAGTGTTATCCTGAATTGGGTTATCGAATGCCCTTACATACCCGGATCATCGGTGACTAAGATGCTAAATAATTTTCATCACCATTTCCCAAGTATTACATTGACTGCTAGAACATTTCTAAATATAAATTTACAGAATGTCAAATTTGTAAACATGCATCACGAACAATATGTTCACATAAATGATTGACAAAGCAGTTATCGCATATATAGTCAGTCTTTTTAAGAATTTCTAGAAATTAAGTTGCTCGTAAACGTTGATGGAATACCTCTGTTCAAAAACTACAGAAAATATAACGCGTCTCCTATTTTGGTTCAAGTTTTTAAAAAGAAGAAAATATTTTGTGTAAGAATTTATTAATCTGAAAGTGAGCAAACGAACAAGATGCCGGTCGTGAACACTGTTCTCGGAAAATTTGCCGATGAATTGAAATTCTTAGTAAGAAATGGATTAGAGATTGAAGGCCGGATTTTAGCCATTAAAGTGCACGCATTTGTTACTGATGCCTCAGCTCTAGCAGACCTCAAATGCATTGTGAATCACAACACCTAAAATAGTTGCGAGCGCTTCGTACAGCGCGGTACCCACAGCGGAGGGCACGTAGTACCATCGGCAGTCGAGGCTGTCGAACGGCGAAACGAAGATTTTATTCGCAAAACTGATCCAGCATATCTCAAGGAAGGAGTAACATCAATTCTTGAATACTTTACTTTTGAAATGGTTTCTGAATTTTCGTCAGACTATATATACATATCTTGTAAACATTGGAGTTATGAAGAGAGTTATGAACCGTTTAAAAACAAGAAAGAAACATTAGATGAAACGTCACCTTTCTTCAGCAAAAATGGAAACGTTGAATTCAAGATTGAAAACTATCAGAGATCATTTTCAGTCTGAATTAAAGAAAGTTGCATGGAGGAATGCAAAGCGTCGCATTCTGGAAGACATCGAAATTTCGATTAGTGCTGCTGTATGTTGATATAGTTGTGTTTAAAAATATTCCCCATATGAAACAATACCTGAATTTTTTGTATTGCTGCCTGTTCTTGAAGATGGCTCCTGACTTCTGATCAGGAACAAAATATGCCTAACGTGAACGTCATGTTGAAGAACTTTGTAATCTCATCTAGAAATGTGCAAGGTGACACTTTCTTCTCCTATGATGTTCACAGTGTTATCCACTTCATGGGTAATCATCAGAAATATGGGCCTTCTGACGAAATTTCATGTTTTGTCTTTGAAAACAATTTAGGGATGTTGAAAGGTCGTCTTACAGGTAGAAATAAAGTCTTAGAACAGCTAAGTAAACACGTGTATTTTGAAAATGAGGGACCTTGTGTTTCCGAGAGCATTTATAATTCTGATAACCGTGCTAGTTCTAAGCCAAAAATTAGTGTAGGAAACATGCTCTACAAACCTGGTCCATTGGGATTCAAAGATAATGGCATTGGTTTGAATAATAGTGAAATCGGAGTCATTTTGTCTATCGACTCATGAATTGCGCGTTGAAATAAATGTATTTCAATCAACGAAATTTACGGAAAGCTGATGATACTCCCCTATTCTCAATTTTATGTTGGGTTAGTGTGGATTCATTCGGTTTAGTTCACAATTTAGACTTTGGCAGTTCTGTTGTAAATCTCACGGTATCTCACTATTAAATGTTTTGTGCTCCTTTGAAATGGATATTGGGCAGTAAGAGGTCGAGTTGAGGGCAAGTTCTAACCAGTTTCGGTCGTTTGACATATTCAATCGCTCTGTTTTGTTTAAATATGATCAATTTTATGAATAAAACAAACAAACAAACAAACATCGGCATCTACGGATGCTTTATTTCCAATTGAAGCATGATACAAATCACCTTTTACATTGGTTTTTCAAATGCCTTATAACTAACACCAGGACGCCATGACGCTTTCCCCCGGTCAAAGACCGGTACCCATTTCAGACACCTGGGTAGAATGGGGTATTGTGCTTAGAATTTTTCTCCTATACCCAACAGAGAAAATCGCCACCAGCGCCGAGACTCGAACCCGGGTCTCCCCGCACGGAGTAAGGTCCTATACACACACGGCTTTGGCGAGCAAATAAAAGAAACATGGCCAGTCTTCATCCATACAAAATATCTATCAATATATAATATTTTCAAATAATGCATTTAATTAAATTTTACAATGGAAACTAAATTATTTTCTAAACATGTCACTTTTCAATCATATAAAGAAACTTGAATAATTAAAAAAGCTGACTGAATATATATTATGTTCATCCGGCTGATGGCTGGGGTTTTTGTGAGCTGCAAGAAAAAGCATTATTAAAATTTGTAATTTTTTATTTGAAAAGAAATTTCTACTTCAGATCAATTTAAGTGTAGCAATGAAAAAGTTTGCTTGTGTTCATTTTGCCAATTCCTGAGCAGTTGTGCCTAGCTCATAGCATACAGCACAAAATACAAAGTGTTTGTAGCCTGATCATGGTGACGTGAAAGACCTTGCTCGTGCACTTAAGCCCCCATTGCCACCATGGAGCCAGTGGTCCTTGAAATCTATCGACATATCCTCGGGTTTGTAAAACATTTTTTTGTTATCATGTTGAATTTTTGAAGTGGCCTAAATCTTTGAAAACTGGACAGCGAACGCCAGATTGCTTCCTATCGATAAAATAACTGAATGACATTACATTGATTTCATTGGCCTGCGTTTCAGAATTATTTTGTAAAGATCATGGGTTTTTCAACTGATTTAAACCGTTTTACATAAGCAAAGTTTGTCAATTATCCTGGGCCAGGTAAAATTTATAAGATATAGTATACTTCTATTACAACAAAACTTTCCCAACTATCACAATTATCGAAGCTTTTATGGGCTTTATCTGCAAAATCAGGTCATGGGAAACCTTTAATAATCATTATTTCTCTTTTATAGTCTAGACATGCATAAAAATGGAAATGAAGTGTAAAAACCATCCTAATAGGATATGTTTCATCTGCGGACATGTGGTTCTTCCTAACCGTCAAGTAAAAATCATATATATTTTGAAGACGGCACTTCAAGATAACTTTGCAGACAAAGTAAAAGAACCAAGATAAACATTTGATTGAAATTAACATATACATTATACATTTTGTGTTTCACGTACCTGCATATATATCTGAATTTAGCATATTTTAAATGTGCGTTGTTAGTGTTCGAAGAAACACACTGAAGATTTTGAAGAAGTGAAGACATAATTTAAGATGTCTCTGCAATATATTACGACGGCTGAGAAGATCACATTCAAGAGATCACGAGAGATGATTATGCATCAATTATTCAACTATTAAGCGCCTAAGGAAAGAACAACAGTGCAGTGTGACCTTCATCTCTACGGGCGATTTTGGAGCGCGCAGTAATTTCGGATCGTGCATCGGGCGACTATCGAAGCAGTGCTGCATCTACAGCGATATCAGTGAATCTACGTCGTGTATCGGGTGACTACAGAGAATTTAATTCGGGCGACTAAAGACCTAAAAACTTCAATTCAAGATAAATAAAGTGGCAACAATTAATTGTTACAATTCTAACAATACCGTTGTATTGCGGCTTGTTGCAGGGTAGCTTGCATCAGTTGTTTTGTCTTGCTATCACAGGCAGCTTAGCCTTGACTTCGCAGTCAGTAACTCTGAGCTGCTTGTGTTTTTTGTTTTTGAATTATCGCATTGAGAGCATACCATTGCAGTGGCACTTGAGTTTGTTGAAGCCAACTGTTTTTATAAGGAAGTACCAAGTAAACCGGGAAGGTAAATGGTGAACCGGGATGGTTCTTAGTAAATGAAATTACCAGGTAAATTTCCAGCGACTTTGAGTAATACTAAGGAGTATTGACTTTTGAATATTTAGTAATGGAATTGGAGTATTATTTCTAGTTTCAGCTCATAAGAGAACTTTAAGGGAAGCTGGTTCTGTAGATTTCAATGAGCCTCAGATCTCAGTTCACACCGTTTTGTGGCGGAATTAATGCCATGAGCGAGGATGCGGGGTCAGAAGTTCGCATTAAAGATTGCTGTTGTCACTGTGTTGACGAACAGAAAAATAAATTCCATGAGAATGAGAGAAAAAATGAATAATGAGAAATAGTGAGAGGCGAAAAGCGCCTATTAACCACAGTTGGTGGTCCGGTAATTAAAAAAATGAATAGATATAGAAAGCTGCACGAAAAGTGTGCAGAGCTGCACGCAATTGAGATGTACACAGTTATTGTCAGATGCAGAGTTGCCAGGGCATTGAACTCCGGTAATTTCGTGAGCGCTAGACGCTGCAAGGGCTGACTCAGATGCCGCACGTACGGTGCGTGCCTCAGACTCAAAGACCACAAAAGCTAGTGGACGTGTGAAGATGAAAGATGTGGCTATAACTATGACCATGTGAATAAGTCATAAAGGATGTGTCGGACTATTGACGAAACCATTATAATTTGGTAGAATTATGAAAGTAAAATAAAGAAAGTATAGTTGACATGAACCATGTTTTGGCCTCGTATAAGACGACGTGAAAACGCTAACGAATTACGACTTGACTGTTGCACCACGGTATCTTCTCTTCGAAATACTCTTAGCGAATCTATGTTGAAGTTTAGCAGTAACAACGTGTTGTAGAATTTTGAATTTATCCGAAAAAGCATAAAGTTTACATACAAAACACAGGCCTGATTCTGAAAAAATGTTCTGTTCCTGGGGTTTTCTTGAGTGATTCCAAACGAAAATGTCCTCCTAAATTGAAATATGACATTCATTTTGCTTCATCAGGTCTGGATTTTGAGGTACAGCGCACTACTTTTTTAGAAAAGTTCAATATAAAAAAATCCATTATTTATATCTATGTTAGGAATTTAAAAACGAGGAACACTGCTCGTAGGTTAATCATTATTTAATTAGTATTTACACATCGTCAAATCTAAACGTTTCGGAGTCCAGCTCTATCTTCAGTAGGTACAGTCTGAAAAACATAAATAGACAAAAAGTTCGTCAGACATGCTAAATGAGAAAGAAAATTGATAGAAAAACTCATGTAAAACTTCCAGCGGATAAGAACTATTCAAACTATTTAAAACGGGTTTTAACGCATTGCACAAAATTTCGAATTGATCTTCAGAGACTCCAGCACCCCACTGCTCTGCATGGAGTCGCACAGAAGAATGAGGCGGTTGTGCAAGAGGCCTCCCGGTACGATGACTAATTCCACGATGCTAGGCAATCCTTTTATAAAACGGCAAGGTCGTCATACCGACGTAGCCTGATATACACTGTACACATCTAAATTTGTAAACTAAGGACGCGCTCATTCGCTTCGGAAGTACATCTTTATACCGAAAAAATGAGCCTTTTTCAAATGAATTTACAGAAATAAGGCACAATTTTACGTCAGGAAAATAGCGCTTGAAAAGCAGCTTCAAATCTCTAAACATCTTCTCAGACAACTGGAAAAAGAATGGAAAACTGCAATACAAACGTTGTACAGGGTCGACATCGGCATTAATTTTTGAATACTTTTTTGCCAAAAACCTCTTAACGTTAGTGTAGATTACGGAAGAAGGAAACCCGTTGTTACGGAAATAAGAGTGCTGGAAATTAAATTCATTGTGAAGGTCGTTAAGATTGGAGCAAATATTGTAAGCTCTATTTACAAGAGTCCTAATCGCATTCAATTTGAACCTGAAGCTACAAAAGCTAAACAAACTATATATTTTTCAAATACATTATAATATTTTTTATCATATACATATATATATTTATTACATATATAAATATGTAAAATATTTTTTCAAATATATATATGTGCCACTGGGAGACAAAGTGGCTTAATGATTGTCCCCTGGATTTCAAGCCCACGTTGTATCGCACATATATTGACGACACTTTTGTATTGTTTAGAGATCCTGGCCATGTTCCACTATTTCTCGACTACTTGAATTCTCACCATCATTCCATGAAATTTACTGTCGAAACCGAAAATCATGATTGTATTCCCTTTTTAGATGCTAATGTTTCAAGAACCGGTAAGACTTTCACCACCTCTGTATATCGAAAACCATCGTTCACAGGTTTCGATTTGAGTTTTTTTAGCTTTAGTAGCTTCAGGTTCGAAGTGAATGTGATTAGGACTATTGTAAATAGAGCTTACGATATTTCCTTCAATTTAAACGACCTTCACAATGAATTTAATTTCCTGCACTCTTTTTTCCGTAACAACGGGTTTCCTTCTTCCGTAATCTACACTAATGTTAAGAGATTTTTGGCAAAAAAGTATTCAAAAGTTAGTGCCGATGTCGACCCTGTACAACGTTTGTTTTGCAGTTTCCTTTCTTTGGCCAGTTGTCTGAGAAGATGTCTAGAGATTTGGAGCTGCTTTTCAATCGCTATTTTCGTGGCGTAAAATTTCGCCTAATTTCTGTAAATTCATTTAAAATAGGCTCATTTTTTCGGAATAAAGATGTACTTCCGAAGCGAATGAGGGCGTCCTTAGTTTACAAATTTAGTTGTGTACAGTGTACATCAGGCTACGTCGGTATGACGACCTTGCCGTTTTATATAAGGATTGCCCAGCATCGTGGAATTAGTCATCGAACTGGGAGGCCTCTTGCGAAACCGCCTCATTCTTCTGTGCGACTCCATGCAGAGCAGTGTGGTGCTGGAGTCTCTGAAGATCAATTCAAAATTTTGTGCAATGAGTTTAATGATTCATAACTAAAAATTTTAGAATCATTGTTCATAGCCAGAGAAAAACCCGTTTTAAATAGTATGAATGGTTCTTATCCGCTGGAAGTTTTCACATGAGTTTTTCTATCAATTTTCTTTCTTTTTTAGCATGTCTGACGAACTTTTTGTCTTTTTATGTTTTTCAGACTGTACTTACTGAAGATGGGGCTGGACTCCGAAACGTTTAGATTTGACGATGTGTAAATATTAATTAAATTATGATAAACCTACGAGCATTGTTCCTAGTTATTAAATCTCTTATGAACATTCGATTAAAGAAAAATGAATTTTCTTCATATCAAAGTTATTTAATAAATTGAAATTACTTGTTAACTAGAAAAAAAGGTTGAGGCATTTGTCATAACGTGAGACAAGTTTTCCTATACCCTCTTAAAAGAAGTCAGCCGCCAGTTATCCCAGGTAGGTTAAATGTGACAAAGCAGCTCCTCCAGCAGTTCAAGTGGGAAGTGTTTGACCACCCACCAAATAGCCCGGACTTAGCACCCAGCGATTACCATCTGTTTCGAGAAATGAAGGCGTGGTTGGGGGGCCAGCGCTTCGCAAACAACGACGAGCTTCAAGACGAGTGACGACCTACCTGGGATCACTGGCGGCTGACTTCTTTGAAGAGGGTATAGGAAAACTTGTCTCACGTTATGACAAATGCCTCAACCCTCATGGTGACTACATAGAAAGATAACTAAGACATTGTGAATCTTTTAGTAATAAAATCATCTTGTTATCACAATTTGTCTTTTTTTAAAGCCTATCGGAACTTGAAAAAAACGCCCTCGTAGTTCAGTATTTTCAGGTGGAGAAGGAACTGGAACTCCTGGACCATGTGGTTGTGGTTTAATGGCAGAAGGAACATCAGGATAAACTACAGTGTACTTGTTCTTCTTATTGATACCGGAAAAAAGTTTAAACCTGAAAAAGTTCACTTAATTTGCATACTTTGGATTTACTCGACCCTCGTTTCCACATTTTTATACACAATTTTCATACCAGGAAAATGTACAATTTTTAAATGTAATCAATTTTTATTTACAATTTACCAAACATTTTTGTTTCAGAATAATACACTAGTTTTATATACAATTACAGTTTCAATAGGCTACCAACGGATTTTTATAAACATTTCTGGATTTGTCATGGACTATATTCTTTAAGAAATTGTCTCACCTTCGAGATTGGTCATGCAAAAATAGCAGTCTGTAATATGGTCCTTGCCTTCTCTCCCCACCAGGTGGAGAAGGTGGTTTAATGCAAAAAAGTAGCCTAACCTAACCAAATGACAAACAGTTCGTTTTGCCCTCACTCCAGCGCCTTAAGGCTACGACACAGGCTCTGCAGCGCATATGTGGAGCAAAGCTTTTGTCTTGATCACCTAGCTCTATTCCAAAATATGCATTGTTAAGGAATTTTACTAACGGTGTTATAGTGCGTTGCAGATCACCAAAAGTTACCTTTCCACACATTTAACAACTTCTATCAGGACTGTTTTTACACTTTCTATTCATTTTTATGAAATATAAGGAGTTTCGCTAATGTATTTGTCTGCAAAAAAATCACACAGATAAAAAGGTTTAGAAATACACTTTAAACACTGTTCACATATGAGAAAAGTCATCGATAAAAGTAACAACACTTAGTGGGAGAGTGAGCAAGCAACACACAACCACTCGCTCTCGCGGTCAGCTAGAGACTCAGCTCTCTAACGCCATCTTGGGAGCTCAGTCTGTATCTTAAAAGCAAGACCTGATTGAGCAATATGAATGCTTGATTTGGATTTAGGAGACAAATTTCATTTAGAACCACCTATAAAACCCTCAGGAACATTTTTGACGCAGACCAGTGTAATAGTTAAAAACGTTGTTTAAGATACAGCTACCTGACACATTCGCAATGAAACCAAAGTTGTCTTGAAAGACCGTACGCAATGATGGAGAACTATTTGCGAGGAAAATATTATCTTTAGCAACTTGACGTACTAAGTTAGAAATTATTGTAATGCAAGCATAGATCAGAGCCTACTCGAATTTCATGATCAGTTAAGTTTTATGCCATGTAATTTGAAATATGTCAGTCGTAAAAGAATGCAATTTATAAAGTCCACCAAATTTCCCACCGGAAAATTTACTGCTGATTGAACGCTTGAAATTCAGAGCCATTAATGTCAACGTTAGTTTTTTCCTCGACAGCTATTCGTGTTAGCGTAATGTGAAAGTATGTTCTTATGAATTCAACTTTGTATTTTTTCGTTGTATTTTTGCTCATGCTTCACCGTAACAACGTATACGCTTGAGCTTCTTAATTTTTGATAAAGGTATTCATGTAACGCGAGATGTGATGTCATGCAATCCGGTAGTGTGCCGGATGCTGCCGGTAGTGTGCTGCAGGTGCTGTGCTGCCGGTGGTGTGCTGCCGGTAGTGTGCTATCGGTGG
>JACJUY010010569.1:8547-23440 GCA_014220935.1 Platorchestia sp. MABIK
ACTTATTTAATGTCAAATATTTTAGAAATCTCACGATTGTCACTTTCCCCGTCACCAAACCCCACCTGAGTCCCTGCATGGTGAGCCCAAAGCAAGATGCGGAAGTTCTCAACGGTGACGTAGCCTAGTAAGTCTATGAGGATCCATGTCTGGTCTGAGGAGTTCCCACTTGACCAGAAGTATGAGAGTTCATCGCCGTCCACGATGTTGGTCCCCGACCTGAAAAATTAACTCGTTAATTCGAAAGAATACATTATCAATAGTAAGGTTGTTTTCGCAGCTGAAAAATTACTGTATGATGCAGCCACTACAAATAATTGTAAACGTTTTTTACGGCTAAAAATTTAACCACAACTTTCTACCTAATTAAATGATTAAACGCCAAATGATTAAATGATTATGTTGTGCTGCTGATAAGAAATAGCTCATTTGTTTTGCGAAGAAAATCTAAGTCTATTTTTCGAGAGGTAAAATTGCACTTTGTTTAGATAATTGTTCATGTTGTTTAGCTCACAGCTCATCGACAAAATGACAACAAAAATTTATTTCGTGAATAGTTCTCGACAAGATCGAATCGTGATCTTCTTGAATAAATATACAGCGTAATTAGAAATGATCACAATTTATACGTTTCGTATTTTGCTCAAGATACTTATGGTGTGAATAATGTTTCGACTATGTAGAGATTAAGAGGCGCATCTTACAGCCTTGGGTAAGTTGACCGATCAGTGACCGTTTTTCCTCTAGCGACCTCAGCTCTTCCAGGAAACGTAGATGCAGACATGTATGAGCCCGTAGTGCGCCCGTCGCTGTGTGCTGGAGGCGACACTCGACACACTCCTTCCAGGAAAGACGAATGAAACGAAACTAAGGCTCACACCTCTGCAGAGAAGACGAATGAAACAAAGCGAACGAAAATCAAATCTCTGCAAAACATAAAATGAAACTAAACAAAGGCACGCATCTCTGTGGGAAGAAGAATGGAACTAAACACAAGCACGCATTTCTACGGAAAATAAAGGAAACTAAAACTAAGGCACGCAGATTTACGAAGAAGAATGAAATTTTAACAAAAGCAAGCACCTCTGCGGAGAAAGCGAATATAATTGAACTGTGAGATTAATTTCTCGGTCATCATTAGTAAAACTCATTAACATCATTTGTTACACGATAGAAAATGAACCAATACTACGGGAACGCAGTATAAATCTCTCGTTAAAACTTATCATGAATATTTTCACAAAACTACATTTCATGCAACAAATATTTATGATACATGAAGTAATTAAACACAGTTGCGAATTTACATTGGAAAATTCTCGGATGAGAATGAGGAGCTCAATAATTCTCGTGTAGCTCAGTTTACATAGTTCTTAGTATTTATACAACATGATACAACTCACAGCAGTAAACTTGAAATTATTGTACAGCCATCTGAACATCAGTCGTTTTCTAGTGCGCCAATGAGATGTATGAAAATGCGTCTATTTCTAATGAAATTATGTTTGGAAAATTATGGAATGGATAAAAAAATATTCTTCACGCGCTTCGTGTAGTTCAAATGATTATAATTAATGAGTTTTCATGAAAATGAAAAATCAGGAATTAAAAATAGAATGTTTTTACTCAAATGTAGACAATCATGGTGGCTGAAAAATATCTCAAATGTCCTAAATAAGTTCAAGTGATGCCATCAATATTCGTGCTATGTGTGGTCCGAATTCATTTAGCTTTTTCTTAGAAAGATTTTCTAGAGTCTAGAAATATTCACTCGCAAATCAAGTGTAGACTAAACACATTCGCTGGTTAACTCACACCAACATCCTGCAGTGAAGCTTTGCGATTTCTACGAACTAAACTTATTTCTTTTGAACATGTTAAAAATATGGAATTTGTTAACTCATGAAAAGAATATGCGTAAAACTAACTAATTCAAATTCAAATTCAGCTTCCATAATTACAACCTATTCCTGAACCTGAAATGATAAAAATGTTTGTAAAAATTTTTCAGTAAAATGTTGACGTTATCTGCTAAGTGAAATATTGTCATTCATGATGAATCAGGCAGACTAGTCCAATGATAACACGCTTGTATTTGGGACCATCTATGAAAATGGTAATGCCGTCATTATCGGTGTTCCCAAATACAAGCGTGTTATCATTGGACTAGTCTACCTTTCATAACTGATATTCTCATTACCTATAACTCCCATTCCTTACCATTCTCGTAGTGGAAAAGGTCACAAGACTCAAGACTGCAAAACATTGCACAAACACGTGTGCTTGTCAAGTTTCTTGTTTTCACATCGCACGAGGAACAAAAACAGTTGCTTCTTGTCACCGAAGTTGTTAGATAAAACCAATCGGGTGACAAAGCGCTGCAGAGATGATGTAGTAGATAGAAAACTAACAGCCTCATCTTGCTCAATGTTTGCAGTTATCTGCAAAAAAAGGTTTTAAATAATTAATAAATATTAGGTTCCCTAAGTATTTGAAATGGAACCAAAAAAATGCGTGAGGAATCCAAGGCAGGTTCTATTTCTTTGGTAGTTATCTGGGAAAAAATATGCATCAATAAAACAAAGAAAATAACGCTTCAAGCTTTCAAAACCAGATCAGATATTATCTTCACCTTGTTTTTGCATGTGTATATCTGATCACATATATATATACATATATATGTGATCATAGATATGTACATGTTAAAATTGTTCTCGTGTATGATGGTCAAAATAAATATTTACTGCATAGTGAAATATTTCTCAACCAAAAATCCGAAATACATGTTGAAGTAAATTTGCAAACTGATGGAAATATTTTCAGTGAATTATATCAGCATAAATTTCAATGTAAGATGAGGAAATAAAATAAATACGAGGGTCAAAGGCAGTTTTCACGACATAATATGTTTTGGATAAACCCCAAACGGATCAATACTTTATCCAAATGAATAGATTAATAACATATTTTCTCTCGGGATGAATGTTGACATTCTAAAACCACAAATTCAAGAAAACACGCAGTTCAAACTACGTTTAATGAATAAGTAAGCAACCCAAATGATGTTCAAGATCAATCCAAACCAAAAAAATATCAACATTAAAATTGAATTTATTTTTTAAATCTGAGAATTGACTTGCAACTTCGACAGTCTTCCTGAAGGGATGATAATTTAATTCTACCACTAGTGTATGCTAATCCAATGTTTGTCGGTCACTGTATAGAATTGAAGCCAACAAGTAATTAAAACGTTGAATATATCTCAAAATAGTGAGAAAGAATCTCGTACAATCCATTGGGATTTTAATAGTTGACATTTGCTTCCCACCAAACAGTATAACAATGCTTGCTCGCGGTGATTGCAGTCAATATTTTTGAATGTTATTTTATCGGGAAGCAACAGCCACCTCGGACATTCTCACTCACCAAAAATTTTGCAAGCGAATATCTCAACTGAAAATTTCCCCGTGTTTACAGTACGATATCGTCAATGAGCGCTGTATTCACGAGGCTGGCAGCGCGTGCGGGGCGCAGCTGCAGAGCAAATTCTTTATTTGCCAGTGGTAGCCATCTATGCGTAAAACCATGTGTGATAAGGCGCAGTTTTGTGCAGCGACATGGCACCCATTGGCCGCTGTGTAGTGTGCTTCGGAGACCTAAATTTCATGCGAACATTACTGCGTGGAACTGCGCTGCGTGGATTTTGCTGCACTACTTTACACTGATGCAGTGTGATATTTTTGAATCAGAAGAACATAACTAATAAGGATAAACTGAATACTTCAAAGAGAAAAATAAGAAAATGGTTACTGTTTGAAACAGAAAATGCTGAATTGTGGAAATTATCTGAAACAGTTTTTTGGTCAACTGTCTACCTGAATTTGCTATATAAAAGAATTAAAAAAGCAAGTAGAAATAAAGTCATTTCTTAATAAAGTTTTGGGAACAGCTATCAGTTCAAAAAAGCACTGACTGTGAAATTCTTATCGATAAAACCTTAATCTAAATTTCTTCGTAGAGTTTATTGAAAAATGTACTGGAACATTTAATTATGATCACAGCTTACAAACCTTTCCAATGCTAGGGATGAAGATCGAAGATTGTAACGTAATCTATTATTGACATTGATATAAGTTACGTTTGAGTACGGTCATCCCAGATTAATTAATCTGTCTCATGAAAAATCAGCCTAAGAGATTTCAGACCCATGAAATAAACCGCAAATTTTATATCAAAACTTCAATAATGAAGGAAGTTTTGCAATACCTTGAACATTTCATTTGAGCAATCATTAACTAAAACGTCATAGAGTAATAGTAATTACAATCTGGGCAGTACAAGAGATTTGATACTTATCATCGAAGATTCGGAAGTTCGCAAGGATAGCCAGTGCAGGTCTGTCTGAGCACGTCTGAGCGGCTGCTAGAACCTGGCTGTATTTAAATAGTACTGCAGTCTCAATTTTCTCGTGCCAGGCCAGTATTTGAGCAACCGATTTAAAAAGATAGCAAGTAATGCAAATCTGCTGCTAAAATGCAGTTCTAATTTGTTGCAGTTCTTCACATTAAATTTGAGAAAATTATATGACCTCCGCTATTGTACCAAGCATTTCTCATGCGCTAGCCAACCACACAACAGGAGAATTTGTTTATTTCGCCGAGTACAAAATTTTGTTCCATACTAAATGAAGACAAGGTGACTGATTGAGGTGGGGCTACTGGCAAGGCGACAAGTTGTGGAAGAATTCACGCATCTTCGTATTTGCCTCAAAAAACAGCTCCAAGCACATAATTCCTGATCCTCCTAAATACTTCTCTGAGTATTAAATCTGATATTTTTTCAATAGATCATTTGTCTTGAAAGCATGTTTTGAAAACCAAAATAAATTTCACGAAGTTGACGAAAAATTTCATAATTAACTCCAGGATTTCGTCCGAGCTTCGATAGTTCGGCGAGGTAAAACGCGTAAGCAACACATGAGGTGGGAGTGAGCTTTTCGGTAAGTTTAATTATTTCATTCTTTATACGATGAAAGAAAATAGGGAATTAAGGACATGCACGGGATGCCTTCGTGGTCTTCAGTACAGAGCAGTACCATAGCATTCAAAGTGAATATACCTGAATTTTGTTTTATGTACATTTAGAAGCATTGCCAAATAAATCAATTTTGCAGCAACCTAAATGAATATTTGTGACTCTAATTTGGATTCTTCTTACAAAAATTTTGATTAGTGAATTCTTTCACTAACATTCGTGGAGTTTACAGCGTCACAATTTGCTCAATAATATTCTCGAACTTCATTTAATTCTGCGCTACCTGATGAAACATCATAGATCGATCTTGAGAAACACAAATTTTGATATCTGTTCATTTGAGGCACTAGCTGGCGTGTACCAAACTGAAAACGTTTTCTAAATATTTTTCTAATGACTTCGTTTACCAACAGAGAAATGATATTTGTGCAGCATGTACGAACATTTGTATGCACTACTTACACTTAGTACCAACATTGTTAGACAATTTTGAAGAAAAATTACCTCTTTGGAGTGAAATAAAATGCAATGGAAATTAAGAATAAATAATTCGAAGAAAAAAAGAAAATCCTTTTCACCGTGTGGAAAATTTACTCTAGCATCGCAGCGTTCGTCTATTTCAAATGGGAAATGAAACGCAGTTGAAGAATAAAAGTTGTGTTAGGTAACTCATTTCATCAACTTCTAACCCTAGAAAAAAGTTAAGGAAATGTGAGTTAAAATAAGACTGTTATCAAAGATGTCATTGCATTATGGTGGCAACGGGTTCAAGTCTTCAAGAACGTTAAAAAGTTGTTTCTTATTTTAGGCTTGCGACGGGTATCAAAATTCTCAAATTTTTCGAGTCTTCGTTGTCAAACATTCGTACTTAAATTGACAATCGTACGCAACGCTTTTCTATCGTTCAAATACGATGAAGAAAACGTTAGTCCATTGGATTATTCTAAAAATATTAGCATTTTCCCATGTGTAAGATATGTGGTTTCAGAATATTCAAACGCTTTTCAAAAGTATTGTTTTGTCAAGAGCCTTTGCAATCAAAACAAAATCTCCCTAATCCGTTTAAAAAAATTGGCTTCCAAAACCATCTCAAATTTTCGACTTACGTTCCCTTAGACCACTGTAGCTTAACATGTTGGCCGCAGTTGGTTAAACTAAAGTTCAATTTTCAACTCAAATTTAAAGTCAGTTGTAGAAATTAATTCTGAAAATAGCACATATAAATTGGATCATGCCTTTATTTTGCTTTAGTTAAGGATTCATGAAAATTGAGTTTGTGACCACTGGTCGGTCAGCAGCATTATAAAGATCCCTTCCGTTGCCACCGGTGGCGCACGTTTCGAATTTTGATTTTTGCTGTGGTAATGACGCTCGACGCTCGATGCCTTTCAATTTTTTAAACATTTTGGAATAAAACAAAACAATCAGATGGCAAAAAGTAATTCTTTCTGGCTTAAATAACTCACAGAGGTGCTGTGCTGAAAATTCTCGCTACGAAACTAGGTGGTCAGCTGCTCCCAGCTGGGGTGCACATCATTGAGACAGACGCTTGTGCTGCAACAGCGTGAAGTCTACCACACTGTAGCATGAGATCTGCCTCTAGCTAGTACTATAGCGTGAGGTTGTTTTACTAAAGGACATTACTTATTTCCTTTCGTTTAATTTAGCGGTAAACATTTAATTTGTACATCTCAAACTGCACCTGTTTAGGCGATTTACGGAGGTAGATTTGACGCTCTAATAGCACCCAGACGCTTTCTAAACAACGTGTCACGGGCTTAGGTCAGCCGGTCTCGGGGTACCTAGGTTTTCACTGTTTCTCTTAATTTTCTGTAGATGTTGTTTTGTGTCTTACAGTTGAACGAAAATTGCACATACGAGCTTCTGTACGTCGTTCTTTAGTTTAAGTTTGACAGAAGCTTCCTCTTGAATTTTTAATAGCGCCAATTAGCTAACCTAAAATATTTCCGAGGAATTATGCTTGGAAAATCAGTAAATAAGTTAAAAGAAATTCGTCACGCGCTTTGAGTTGCTGAAGATGACAAATAGAAATTCAGGAATTCAAAGAAAATATTTTTACTTGCAAAATGACAATCATTCGCTACTGAAAAATACTCAAATACCTTATCAAAGTTCAAGCGATGCCACCAATGTTCTAACCATGCCAGGTCCGAACACATCCATTTTTTTGCTCAAATAGAAAATCTAGTGCTTAGAAACTATCACTCCAGAATCAAGTATAGACTAAGCATGTTCGTTGTTTGGCTCACACCAACATCCTACAGTGAAGGCTTCTCGATTTCCAAGAATAAAAATTATTTAATTTGAACGTGTTTAAAAATCATGAATTCGTTAACTCATGGAAAAAGCTTGAATAAAATTCTGTGTGTTGAATTAAAGATTTAGCTTCCATTGTTACAACCTATTTCTAACTCTGAAATGATGAAATTTTAGTAATGATAAAAACGTATTTTTTTTTTCAGAGGCCATTTATAATATCTGCTAAAATAGAATATTATCATTCATGATGATACAGGTGGGCATGATGATTCAGGTAGCTTGTATTTGGGACCATCGATAATTACGGCATTACCATTTTCATGACTACCATCCTCATCACTCCCCACTTTCGTTACTGATATTCTCATTACTTACAACTCCCATTACTTATCATTCTCATGGTGGAAAAGGTCACAAGATTGTAAAACGTTGCAACAGATGCTTCTTGTCTCCGAAGTTGTTAGATAAAACCAATCGGGTGACAAAGCGCTGCAGAGATGATGTAGTAGATAGAAAACTACCAGACTCATCTTCCTCAATATTCTCAGTCAGAGATATTCTCAGATGACATCTGCAAGAAAAATTTTCAAAAGTTACTAAATGTTGGGTACACTTGCATTTGAAATTGGAAAATGAATATGTATAACCAAGACAGGTTCTATTACATGTATGTGCTGGTTATCACAAATATTCTTACTGGGAGCCAAATCAGAAATAATCTTCGCTGTTTTTTATTTACTTACAAACATACCTTGGATGGCGGGCGTTTTGTTGAACAAACTTTAGCTTAAGGTTTTTATTTTTAAATAAACCAAATTTAAATGAACCAAATAAAACCACCCACACAATACACTACCAAAATTAATATTCTTCGCCACAGAAATCCGATACACGCATACCAAAAGAAGTTATAAAATATCGTCCGATGCACCGCAGATCACGAACATTTTCGACTCCTGATTCACACGCACACACACATACACGCATACATGTATGTCATCATATATTTATTTGTGAGGATAATTTCTTTCAATTACAAATATCTTTCACAGTGGCTTATATTAAAAATTTTTTTCGGTAACATTAACTTGTCACGTGTCTACAGATAGACGTTAAGATTCAGAACATCCATCCAATTTCTTTTCAAAGTAGGTGGGAAGGAGACACTTAAAATGAAGGTTAAAGTTTACTACAAAAGAGGCAGTATGACTTACATTACTTTTTGAGTTGATGCTACGAGTTTTCGTTCACACTACGATCTGAGAAAAATACAATAGAGCTTCGACTAGTGACATGGGTATTACAATACTCGTGTGTGTGTATCATTTAAGTGTATTAACTTTAAGATATTTTAAAAACCAATGATGGTAATTTTGTCCCATCTCTATTGGAAATAAACTGTTTTTCTTTTTCTTTTTTTTTCAACAATGATGCGTAGATGCATCGAGACACGTAACTTTATAGGTGTGGCGACAGATGAATGGCAGAAGCGGAAGAGTGCGTCTTGAACCATGTTCGGTCTGGTCATGGACTGTTCTCGCGGCAGTCCCTTCAGTATCATCAGTGGGGAAACATGTGTGACTTCACTTCATCCGATTTGGCAGTGATAGCAATCGCACTTGATGATGAAGAAGAAGAAGAAAGAAAGCAAATAAGGAAGAGATTGTGGGTTCATCCTATGCTAGAAGATAGAAAGGGTGCAGGAGAGTTCCTCATGTTATATCCCCATCTTATTGATGATGAGACTAAAATTTTTAAATATTTTCGAATGAACCCTAGAACATTTGAAAAAATGCTATCAAAAATTGAAAATGACATGAAAAAAATGCCAAACAGAGTAGCAATCACTCCAAGAAAAAGATTGACTGTCAAAAAAAAGGCGTGACTCAAACGATTCCTTGCTATTCAAGGATTAATTAAGACTAGCAGGACCAGTGGAAATTCCACGGACAATGTCATCAAAAAGCTAGGTGGACCCATGAAAAAATTTGGTCAACATTACTTAACAAATTTTAAAATAACATTTTAACCTAACCTAGCTTAACTTAACCTATCTTAACCTAACCTATTTAACCTAACCTACCTTAACCTAACCTATCTGAACCTAACAAATTCTAACCTATCTTGTCCTAACCTATTCTAACGAAATCTATCCTAACCTAACAAATCTTAACCAATCCTAACCTAACCTATCCTATTCTAACCTAACTTTAACCAATGTCATCGTTGGGCTAGGTGGATCCGTGAAAAAAATCGGTCAACATTACCCAACAAATTCTAACATAACATATTCTAACTTAACCTATCCTATCCTAACCGAAGTGCCTTAATTGATTGAACAACTAAGAAGACTTCTAAAAGAATTAAAACAAATACACAAAACATAAAAATGTCTCCTTTTTTGTGCACTATTTTTCTTTAATGCAGACAAATCATAATTATCCTGTGGTTACTATTCTGCTGGTTAGGCTACAGACTGGACCGGACCTAGTTGTTAGTTCACACTAGCAGTGCCGCTCTGGTCTCGCTCCGTTCTTGCCGCGGTCAAAATATCTTTTGACGATATCGCGACCGAAGCGTGACTGGAACAAGACCTGACCGGCACTGCCAGTGTGAATGCTTGCACTGAAATGCATTGAACAATATTGGACCAGACCGTGACTGGATCGGGAACGGAACGTGACCGGACCTATGGTGTGAATCAGCCCTTAGTGAGGCAGAAATTGATGTGGTCGCTGTCGAACAATAAACAGCAACAGACACAACAGCTACTGCATATTAACTCACGAGGGCATCTTGCAGGAATTTATTAGTATTCCCTTAGTTTCTAAGGCTAAGCTCAGTCTTTGTTAGAATAACTTCAGAAAAAGGATTTAGCGCTGCAGCTCACACACAGAGGATGAAGCATCTTAACGCACCTAAAAATGTGTTTGAATTATTCCTTAACGTATAAATCCATTCCTATTCTATTATCCTCCTTAAAAATATAAAGGACTAGCAATCTAAATTGAGGAAAGAGAAATTTGAAGATGTCTTAGCTATAGTTGTAGACTCCGAAGGCTAGGTTGAGGGTAACGCAGACAAATCGCGTTCTTGACGTGGATGATGTAGTTGTTTAGAGGAGAAGAGGTCCAGAATATCGTAGCATGAGCATAGATGAGATCCTAGTAAGCTTGTGATGAATTATCTCTTCAAGAACGATCGAGCCAGTTTTTTTTAGAGAGTCGAAGTGAATACCCAGACATGTCACAACACTTGTTACATAGCGTAGAAATATTCATAAGTAGACACAGAATATGTTGAATCAAATAAATCAAATCACAGGGCAAGCTATTGGCATCATCTTCAAGCGATGTGGTTGAATATTGCTTACTCTCAGCTCGAAGTGGAGGCTTTTGAAAGGACCTGAAGAGGTAAAGTGAGGAGAGGAACCTTGACTTTGCTATGGTATTGGATGACTGTAGAACGAAACTGCTTGGGAGCTAGCGCTTCTCATTAATGATTTATTCCGGAATCGTCAGGCTGCGTGACCTGGGTGTATCAGATGCAAGCTACTGGTCCGCGTGGGGTGTCTGCTTTGTATATGGTATTTTTACGAGTGCTCCACACTCAAGATGGAGTGCTGGCTATGTTGGGAGAGCCAGGCTGGCGTGAATGAGTGACGCAATTGTGCTGGCAGGGTGGTGCGTTGATAATCAGTGTTCGTACGAATTGAACACGATTAGATCATTGTGTCAATGTGGTCAACGATCTATCTGTATATATGTAAATTAGTTGAGATATACAGTATTTGTTGAAATATGAGTCTCGGAGGGTGCAAATCTATGAAATATGTATATACGTGCTATCTTGTAAATTTGTATTACTAGTGTACAGGACCTGTCAAAAATGACGGGTTTCGATGGTTTGCTTAAAAAAAGTCTCAATATTTGGATGACAAACAAATAGATCCATCCTAATAGTCCCCGCGATTAAAATATACTTGTACTTATGCACTGGTGAAATTCGAATTTCAGATACGGTCATGAAGCATCCTTAAACGTCACAGACATACGCACCAACCAAGCAACAACTGTGTATTATTATTTAAATTATTGGCCAACAAGGTTTTGAATAAAATTTCTACATCTTTTTCCTCCTGATACTCTGCATTTACTTAACTATACAAATTCAATTTCCACGCAATGTTTTTGACTTATAAACAAATGTGAGCAGATGCCAGATCTTTCATATCATTTGAATTATATCAACCTTGGTTCGATAGAAACAAGTCCTTCAAATCCTTTTGTTGAAAAACTTGCAACAAAATTAAGGAAACCTTAATGCTTTTTCATCGTATAAAAGCTATGTTCGATATAAAAATCAAGATTCTTGGCCAAAAAATTGTCAGTTTGATCGCGTATTGACTACTATAACCTATTATGGGAAGATATGTCTCAATATCTTCAAAAAGAATTACAAAAATGCATGAATTTCGCAGCCAAGGTGGTGTGCAGAGGTAAATTCAAAAGGAGGGATCTCGTAACACCTCTCGTAAATACGCTCGGCTGGACTCCTTTTCAGGACAGGTTTCAGGTGCACAAAGCCCAATACGTATTCTCCTTTTTATATCCTCTCCGGAACAATGGTGAATAGTGCAATTTCATCCTCCCACCGTCAACAACCTATAGCCGAATAGGAGACATAATGTCTTCATTAATTTTCGTTCATCTGACAATGGACAGAAAGCTTTGTCAAAATCAGGCGCCTTACTGTGGAATAAACTTCACCAGAGCATCAAAATTCCTCAAACATTTTAAAAGGATTCAAAACTGAGATAGTTCGTTATCTTACGTCTAATCAATAATTGTAAGCTGAAGTACTTAGCAGAGAAGTAATTATGAATTTCTATCGTTATTCACCCCATCATTCATTACATTATACCACATGCGCCACATTATGCAGTATACTTTGTAGTATGATTGCTTGTGTGCGAACACTAACGTACATTTATGTATATGTCCAGTTCTAATATGTATGTATATATTGTGATGCCACGCGGCTAAGTGGACACAAACCCCCGATTTTAACGGGCACAAAGTCACGTAGATTGCCTAACCCAGACTAGGGTCGGTAACGATTCAAATAAAAATAATAAATACGCTAAGCACAGCATGGTTTCAAGAAAGGGTTCTCACCTGTACGAAAATAATGTTCAGGAGAACTCTTCTCAATAAAGGCGGCTGTCCAAGAACCTCAAGGTCCTGTGGTAGCGAGGAGTTTTAACCGACGACCACTGGAGCGTTAACATTTGAAGTGCTCGGGGCCACGGCTGATGTCTGTCTGACGTGGCAGGCGCTAGCGACCGCCGACGTCAACTTGTCCGAATCCGTTGCTGTGACTTGGGACTCGGAACAAGAAGTGCAGACGAACGTTTAGAGTTTTCAAAACGTCTACAACCGAAGATGTGAGGAACCCTCACCATTGCTCCGCTTAGTCGTAAATTATTTGCGTTAATGATCTCAGGCTGATTAATTGGACTGCAGCCCAAGACAATTTATACTGCGGAAGGCCTTTAAATATTGCCTGACTAAGTTCGCAAAGGACCTCAGCTTTGAGCAATGGCTGGAATTTCGACAATATGTATTCCATACTAAAACATTCTTTTTAGTGTTGTGAGACAATTGATCGTTTGTCACGAGATAATGTTCGGTCCTACCCCTCATTAATTTACATTAACAAGGAGACCGAGTTCTCGGAATGGAGGGGCTTGGCGTACCTCCCTTAAATAATAAAATACACAAAATATAGGCAAACAAAATACACGAAAATTTGAATAACAAAGAATCCACGTTACAAATACTAAAACAAAAATGGTACTCACCAATGTGAAGGTATACCACTTACACAGCACGCTTTTCTGTGCGTGTCTGAATTGATGGGATGTCCTCACGAGGATAAGTATTAATACTGCAGATATTAGCGGAGAGATTTTATGCTCACAGCAAATACATAACACCCTGAACAAACTACCCTTCTCAAGGTGCTAACGCGACTGATAGAATTGTAAACAAAATTCGAGCGTAATAGCCTCATGACAAACTACCCTAATAATAGGGGTTGGCCAACCCACCACGCATTGACTAAATTAAGACACATGATAAATGATTCCTTAATGATTACGTTTCCAACAGCACAGAGCACGGTCATAGCTTCAAATCACATGTGTTCTCTCAGGTACAGTCTCCGTTCAACTCCTATGAGTTATTCACAGACCAGCAAATGTTTCCGAACGGCATTCACAACTTCATGTAGGCTCTCCTTATGTAGAGATGGAACCAAGGCCATGATTTTCTTATGCCAAGATGAAATTTCCGCCCTCCTGTAATATTACAAAATAGACTTATTACTTCTCATTGAACTTANCTCACGGTATCAGTCGTGTTACCTGGTGATATTTTCAGTGCACGCGCTTTCTTCCTCTTGCTTCTGTCGCCTTCCCAGTCCCACAAATTCTTCCGAGTTGATCCATGAGCAAAATAAGGAGACTAACTCGATGCGACTGCCATGGCAGCAGTTGCAACTGAAGGAATTATTAATGGTGGAATTTAAACGTTGAGTGAAGCAGCAGTAGAAGTAGAACAGAAATTACAATTAAAATAAATTAAATCTGGAGTTATAAAATTCAAAAATTAAATTACTCGGAATAAGGGGCTCTGTTGAATTTTTCTGCTAAAATACACTTTCGTTCAACAAGACAAATAGCTGCTCCTCTCCTAAACGTGTTGTTTACTCTCTTCCTGCCTCAGTCCAAACTCGTTACTGATGTATGATGCAAATTTAGTTTAATTGTCTCTTAATATACGTCGTTTTGTGAATTAACTTTGATCTTTTGTCATTTTTTGGTAATTACACAAGTCATTAAATGGATAAGGGACATAAATAATTTCAGAGGTTTTGTAGTAATGACTTTCTGTTTGAGAAATATCGGCTTTTTACTGTTTAGTTTAACTTATTTTAAAACAGACGAGTGATGGGGAGCTGAAATTTAGATTTGAGCAAGGATAATTACAAAAATAGTTTTTCATTTAAATCGATATCAGAGATTTTTTTTAAGTTGTTGCCTCACATGAGCCAAAAACTGCTACAGACCATAAGAGCCGTCGTCTCAGTCTATGCAAGGACACCCTAGTTCATAACATCACACGACCAGTAGCTGCATTGGGTGGCCACTAACGGTCCACTGCAACCAATACTGCTGACATAACGTACAGTGCAGAACCAGCGCTAAACTCCATTTACTGTGGAGAACCGCAAAAGACAATGCGCCGATCTTAACTGCGTATGGAGCTTTCTGAGCGAGTTGCTCATTTGAGGAGGTGTGAATAGGAGAAAAAATGTAGAAGTATTTCATTTGAATGCCTCGGTTGGTCGGTTCTAACGGTACCCTTAGATACAGCGAATAAGTAAACATTTCCCCTGTGCTGTTACTAGCTTCAGGGGACAGTCTCGCAAAAAAAGTCTTTCATTTTTTGAGAGATTTCTGTGGAATTTTCATCATCGACGTAAAATGATCCAATTTTCTAGACTCGTGTGCTTT
>JACJUY010010570.1:0-13306 GCA_014220935.1 Platorchestia sp. MABIK
GCAGCACACCACCTGCAACACACCACCTGCAGCACACTACCGGCAGCACACATTTGAAAGGCTGTAAACCACGGATGGCCGCTCCCGAATTTTACGGCCATTAACCAACTGAAAATTTTGTGCCTTCAAATCATCCATGGCCAACTATGAGTTTCACGTCCGAGCTCGACCGCGCGTAGTTAAGAGCGCGTTGAGGGAGTGTTAATGCAGAGCACACCGACCAGCCTATAAATCGCTGATAATCGACCGTCACGTCCGTAATCCACCGGCGATACGTCCTTGATTTTCAATTGTGTACCAGCCTTTTCCATGTTTCGGATGAAATCTTATTTCATTCTTCAATGCAAAGTTCTTTGAGTTCAGCGATGTTATTGGAACCTCTCTTCTGAATCTTCAATTTCAATTTCCTTCAAGTTTTTGATCGGATTCACGTCCGGGATTAACTTGGCCATTCTAAAATGTCTATCTTCTTCATCCTCAACCATTCCTTGGTTTCGTTTGCAGGGTGCTTTGGATCGTAATATTGGGAAACTCGTCCACGTTTCAATTTTAGCAAACGAGCTGAAAATGGGCGTTGCTCTTCCAATATTTCACGATATTTCCTGTCATTCATGGTTTCTTCCATGAAGGGAAGTTTACCTACCCCGGACGAGCTAAAACATCCCCATACCATGGTTGAGCCACCTCGAAACTCATTAGTATGTATGGTGTACTTTGGTTTATACCCTTCGTTTTATTGCTTCCAACATGGTTTCTGCTGTTTCTCCAAAATTGTTCGATTTTTGTTCCATCTGACCACAGTGCTGAATTCCAAAACGCTTCTTGTTAGTTCAAATCGTCGTTGGCATACTTCAGCCAGACCTTGACGTGACGTTTCAGGAGAAGAGGTGTCTTACAAGGGGTGCGGGAACGAAGACCTTAACGGCGTAGTACCCTGCTAATCATGTGTTTGCTGGCTTCGATCTCAGATCCCTTGAGATCATCATTCAATTTTTCATCAGGAGTTTGAGGCCTCTGCACTACTGTTTGGATCAATTTCAGATAAGCTCGGTCTTTTTTCTTCAATGGACGGCCAGTTTGTCGAAAATGTCCCATTTTTATTAAGAGGATGTCAAAATCATAAATTTTTTCTTTACTGGAAAAGGGTCCTTAGGTAGTGGGCTATTGTGTCCTGAAATTTTAAAGGGCTACGGGCGCTAGAAACCCCCAAAGAGGACACTACAGATGGGGGTCAAAAATCATGAATTTTTGACACTCATTTCAAAAAATGAAAACGAAAATTGAAAATCTGTCTTCATTAGTTTGTTAGAGATCTTACAAGAATTCCAAAACTGTCTTTGGTTTTGTTCTAGCATAAAACTCATTGACTTCTATTCTTTTGAAATAGCAGATAAAATAACATAATAAACAAATGTTTCCAATTTTCTCAAAAACTAAGGTCAAAATCAAATAAAGTAACAGTCGCACTTTCTGTTTATTTTTAAAAATTACATATCCCAAGCAAATTTCAGAACAACCAGTCCACAAATAAAAATCGCTGAGTTGACCCCTTAACATATCAAGATAGGAGTGAATCTTTCATTACCAAATACAAACACTTCATTAGCTACATCTTGTAATATTAATGTTCATGCAACCGGCATAGCGACTCTTGCTGTCATATCCATCCTCACCATTAAAATATTCTCGAAGCAACTTACTGCAGATCTAACCTCAGATCTCTCTCAAGGATAATCAGCTGACTATCTTCAGCCCTCACAAGCACCACATCAACTTCTGACTCTCCGATTCCTCACCATCCGGTTCGGCTGTGTTGTCCGCCGTCCGTTGACTCAGTGTACCCGTGTTTTGTTGAATCACCACTGCCGGTATGAGGGGAAGACCCTATGAGTGCGAGTGCGCACCCGTCATCATGACCTCACCACCGCGAGGAGACACTTCGCTTTACTATCAAAGCAATTAATAGCAGTGCTGTCGTATGTCGTGCGTAAAGGACTTTTTAGACGTGATACAATTTGTATAAGCAACATTGACTATATACACAAGTCGCACGAATGTCGCTGTATACGCCGAGCAAACTGTTTAGACAGGTATGCGGTGCGAGGAAACATTAGCATTGCACCAGAGACATGGTTTACACAAATTCTTTGTGCCAGCGTCAGATTTTTTTATATTTCCATCAGTTTGCGTTCTCAGGCAAACTGCGATTTCATGGTACGCCATTTCTTTCTAATCAGATCAGCGGTTATGGCTTTATTGTTCTTTTGGTACCGGTATAGTATGATATCTACAGTTGGTTTTAATATCTACAGACCTCTTTTTCCTATGTATTTCTTGTTCTGAATGTCTTTTTCAATAACAATTGTAGAGTATCCACGATACGATGCTGTATATAGTGCATTAGATTGAAATTATATTTCTTAAAAATTTGTTTAAAAAAATTACACCATGCTTGCGAAAGATTTTGACAAACAAATTTCCAGTGTGAATTCCGCTGTCTCTTATTCAAGAGAGCACAATCTTTTTGACAACATTGAAAATTAGCGTCCTTGTCATGAATGCGGATCTATAATGCAGGAAAAAAGCAAGAAAAAAGAAAGAAAGAAAGAGAGAAAAAGTTTTTTCCAATAGAGATGGTACAAAAGTACCATCATGGGTTTTTAAAATATCTTAAAGTTAATACACTTAGATGATACACACACACGACTATTGTAATACCCATGTCCCTAGTCGAAAAATGATTGAGTGCAATGTACTCTTATTCTCGCTTAACCTACATTTGATGATACATGTAATGAAAATTATAAGAGAAAACACAACTTCATGACTTTTGACAGTTTACATATACATGACATAAAACTTAGCAATTCTTGACGCCAGGAAACACTATATGAATCGCTTGTCTCAGCCGATGTTCAAAGATGATATATCAAGGAAAGCGTGAAAGAAAAAAAAAGAAAAAATACATGTATAAGCATGAGGAACACGAAAATTACAAGTTTTGTATTTTTAATTAAATCCTTTTAACATAACGATCATTAGTTGATAAGCATTTTATTTAAGTATAAATGGATGATCACACAAAAAATGTTTAGTTTTTTACGTGAATGCTTCACAAAAATAAAGAAATGACGAGTTAGGTGATGTTACAAGTTGAGAGCGAACAGAAAGAGACCACCATCTCTAGGTAAAAATGCCAGTTGTAGATTTAGTACACACATGTGCGCATGTACATGTAAATATATACACATATACGTGCACATACGTACCTACGCACATACACCTAACACGTAAACATACACAAATACATTTCCATTCATCGAGGAAATCACAATACACAAGCGTTCTTTAAAATGCTGTGCGATGTTCTGAAATATAGGATAATGAGCAAAGGAAATTCGTGACAACTTTTTCACTATGAGATGCTGCTCACAATTTCTAATGAAATATTGTAACGATATTGAATTAAATATTGTATCAAAAAGATTATTGGTTCATAAGCGTCTGATTTATCATATGTGGGTGATCGCGCAACAAATATATATATGCATTTTTTACAAATGCTTGATAATAATGAAGTGAAATGGAGTATTACGTAGTGACACATTCACCCACCTACGCACGCATAGCGTGCACACGTACACACATACACAAGTAAGCATGTGCGTAAATATCAGCGTAAACTAGTCAGGATAAACTAGCATTCCAGGAAAAGGAACAACTAAGGAGAAATGAAGCAATTTCTGAGATGTTCAAGAAAAGGATGCCAAACATATCATTCAATTCGACATGGAAACAAGTTATTTTACTATACGGACTTGAATGGAAAAATAAACAGCAAAGTGAATTTGCCAGAAATTTTGGAATTATTTTACTAAAAGACATACTAAAAAAGAAAAGAGGAGTACCTCATGAGCATTTCCAACCTCATTTAGACCATTACTGTCGGAAACATATCAGAAAACACGAGGATCAACCTAATGTTTACTTAAACGACGTAATATTTGTTTACGAATAATAACAGGATAGGCTTTTGTAACAAATGTTTTATTTATCCTTAGACAAATAATATTCATCTTTGAAAATTGATTTCAATTTACGGTAGACATGATACTATACCGGCACCGTTTTTTTTTATTTGTCACAATACGCGCAAGGGCTACATCTTTCTTTTGTCTAGGTCCATATTCGTGGCTTCTGACTGCCCATAAACACCTGTGGGCTTCATAGTTTCGAATACGAGCGAGCATTCGTTCTCCACTCCAAACATCACTCATTGTGACAGTAGCGAAATCGCACTTCCCTCCCTCTGACGTCTAGCAACACACTGACGAGCTCAGATGAGCAGGGCAAACACAGATGTTTTTCTCGTTCCCCCAGATTAAAGATACAAATTCTCTCATTTTGAGCAAATATCCCTCACAATTAGAAGAAAACATTTTATGGTATACATTAATTAAAAATTGACTTAAACTATTGTATATTAAATCCAAATGTAGTTTCATATTTTTCATTGACAGCTTGTGAGCTATTTTGCTGTCAGGGAAAATTGTTTTACCCACCGATTAGAAATAATCAACACATGAGGATGGAAGGTTGTGTTGGTTAAAGCATGCTACAAGAGTAAGCTCGCTTATGGTAACTTTATTGAATTTCCTCGACGGCTCTCTAACCATGAAGTATGCGATAGAAGCGCTAGTACTTGCAAAATTTATGTTTTTCTTTGTTGCATTGAGTATCATTTTTCAATGAAATATTACAGCACTTAAAATGACTGCAGTTGGGATAGCCATTCCATTTGAGGCAAGTTTAAATTCGGGTACACCGAGCCAATCATTTTTAAATGACTGCGTTTAGGGCTTCCGTTCCTTAGAAGGAGATTCGGTTCAGTAAGTCATTGGGAAAAATAATCGCCGTTGTAAAGCAAAAATAATAATTATGAAATGATGAAATCTTCTTTAATAAATTACATTAACCATTGAAATGAACTTATTTGTCATCTTTGTGAAGCTTTGCCTGTTAAAACGCTAAGGTAACATTCAAAGTGGGAGAAATTAAATGCTTATGACCATGTTACAGAGTTAGCCTCTGTAATGCACGAAAGTTATGACAATACAGATAAATAAAATATTAATATTGAAAAATTCTGAACGAAAACTGGGCTGCCGCACATTTTTAACATCTCATAATTTTGATGCTCACAAGTACTTAATCTTCAAAAATATCTGCGTTCCGCCTCATTTACCGAAGAAAACACGATAAAAGATCTGAATTCAGGAGTGAATATGTAAGAATAATTACCACTTAAATTAAGTTAATGAGGGGAATTTTGCTCGAAATTTTTTCGCTCAGAGAAAGTAAGCTAGCATCCGTCACACGATAACTGTCAGGTTTTTTATTCCTTTTATAGAGCAGACTCTCCGACTCTCGCACCTGAGCTGTGAGCATATGAGCCTGTTCACTGTTCTGATGTGAACCTCGCTGCAAGTCCAACGAGTTCGATCCTTGTTCAAACTTCTTCATATGGCCTCTTTTTCATCATTAAAAAGGAGGCATTTCCTGTTCTACATCATAACAACTTCATCCGAATAAGCATACGTCTACGTGTTATTCAAAATTATTCAAGTTGAGCATTTTTTTTGCATGGAAGATAGTTCCTAGCCGAATTCCCCTAAATATAGTCGTTTATACAAAAGTTTTCCCCATTCCCCTAGACTACAAGCGTTTCCCCCAGATTCAGGGGAATTCCCCCATCAGTAGCAGCCCTGCAGATGAGGTTTGTATACATACATATATCGCTGTGACAGCAACTGGCTCAGGACGAATCGCGCGAAATTTCAGGAAAAACGCGGCTGATACATTCGAACGAGTCGCCTGAAGCAAATTGTCGCGCAACACGGCGGAAATGTATCACGTCTAAAAGACCCTTAAGCATTAACGATTGTTCGGCTTCGCCAGAAGCTTACTGAAGTGTTCCGCTCCCTCCTGTTAACTAATAGTGCCTAGGGTAATCGATTAATGATGGCTAATTTTCGAAGTTGAGATCGGATCAGTGGTTATTTAGGAGTAGATCAGATCTGTGTATGTTAGTTTTGGTGTTTAGTTATAGTTCGGATCGGTGGGTTTTAGTTTCGGTGCTTCGTTATAGATCAGATCGGTGGGTATACATCAGATCTGGTGTTTAGGTGTGAATCAGATTGTGGGTAGTTTTAGATGTGCTCAACTAATTTAATACCAAGTAATTCAGATGTTTATGCTTCTAATTTACTGCCTATCTTCAATTTCACTAATAATTTTACCTAGGTTGCATTAAAACGAGAGCTGCTCCGATACTTCGGGCCAAGTCTCGCAACGCACCTTTCTCTTGGACGAGAACCATCGTTCGTGATGATCCAGTCTACTTTCATCGGACTACTATTAATTTTTCTCAATCGACCGTGTTGATAATTATGTGGGTCAGTTTAGTCAACTCTGAACTATTGTTCTGTATTCCACATTCCCCCACGCTCGCTTTTTTCGCACAGTTCAAGGTTTTCTAAGAGTCGTGTGTAACGAAATATTTCATTAGGTAATATTTTGTTAGGTAAAGTACGGAAAGCTTCGATAGACGTTGGAATGTCAGCCGTTAGGCCGACGCCCCGCAGGCGTGAGAACCAGCAACGGCTGATCTTCGCGGAGCGAGGGGAAAGGCTTAAGCAGACGGCCGCATCGCTTACGCCAATGTGCGCTCTAGAAGGGATCACGCGAGTGGGTGTGTCAGAGCACGCACCAATTAGATGTCGAGACGTCAGAACAAGCAAGACTTCCACCAATCAGAATTTAAATGCTGTCATTATAACTACGAACGTTCTAGGTTCTTCCGGAAGGAAGGAAGCGAAAGACATATAAGGGTGCGACAAGAAGAATCGCGAGCTTTTTTTTTGAAGCCTGGTTCGAGAGAGGTGTGGGCGCGGGGAGGGCAGGTACTACTTCCGACCTTCCCCGACACAGTGTGTAATTGAATAAAAGCCTCAGCACTGATCAATCTATGGAAACACACACCGAGGAGGCCAGAAAAAGGCAAGTTTCCAAGAAAGCGAGCAACGTTAAACAACCATTGCCATGTTTCAGTGCCAGCGAGTGCAGTACCACCTACAATCGACGACCATCGAGGCTAACCAGACGCCAGGCGACGAAGTGCACAAATTCCTCCGGTGCTAACCACACACAGACAACCTCTCCAAATTTCCAAAATTTTCACGAGCAGCTTGGAGCGAACAGGCACAGCATGTCAGCGACGCAACCGTGCAAATCCATGGAGAATTCTACGTCAACCACAAGCTCGCAAGCAACTCCAGCATGCCCCTTGGAACCACGCAACCACGAAGGCTGGAGATATACGACATCAATTCTGCGAAAGTTACAGTAATCAAGCTCCGTCGGCACTCAAGAACTGTGAACGTATTGGAGCAAGCGAACGACACCGGCGAGGCAGGCGGCACAAGAAGTACCAGCGGATGCCAGTCTGATTAGCCTGACGTGACTTCTTCAAGCCTCAAGTGGAAGCGGTATTACATCAACGTCAACGACGCATTACAGAAGAGTTCGTGTGTTTTGAGGGGTTGAGAACTCTGGAAAATAGTGATCACAAAAGTGCAAAATTAGGAACAAGAAGCATATCGAACAGTGCTTTGAAATGGCGCGCTTTTTATAAAGTTAATTTTGTTGTTTATTGTGATGTTGTGCACTTAGCAGAAAAGTGTGGTTGTGTTTTGAAACAAGAATTTCACTTTGTGCATAGTGCATAGTGTTCCATATTTTGATGCATTGTGTGAGTCAAGATTTTACTCTGTCAGGTGTTGTCCTCATTGCTTCGTGATCTCATGTTATTTAGAATCGCCTTAAATTTTGTGCAACCGTGGATCATTTGCTTACGCTTAATAATTGATAATTTTGATTCTCGGTGCGCATGACACTCCTTTTCTTTGAATACCATGTTGCATTGAATTTTTATCTCAGGAATGTCATGCGAACTTTTCATAATTGCACTCGTGCTCCTTTTGATGATTTCGTTCAGATATTTTTGTGTGCTTCAACCACGTGTTCTACCTTAAAAATAAAAATACGTTTAAATCTTTCTGATTTGTGTATCATTTCAATCCCATGCTGACCAAACTAAGGTAAACTCGTGATACAACATGCTGATACCTACTATTCCTATTTTCCACTTTTACTCTCCATACTCTTCCTGTGTATTTTTCATCTCTAATTTCCTTTCCACTCTGACTGTCGAGGTTTGAATCCCTCAATCAATGCGTCATACGCCCAAGTAGCGTATCGTGACACGTGATCCTACATTTCCATTTGCGTATTATGGTCAAACCTACGCAATATGAACACACAGTTGCCCACATATGTATCTTCTGATACCCCAAATCTTCATTATGGAGCTCCACAATACGCTCGCGAAGGTCTTGGCTTATGTCCTTATTCTTACCCATGCTTACGAGCTTTCAGAACATGAGCTGCTGTACCAGTGACACGTTATTGGAGATGAATGATGACCAAAGTTCGGTTGCCAAATAGTAGAATGTGTTAGAACATTCTGGAATAATCCTACAACAACTTCAATGTATAATATCGATAAAAAAGTTTGTTGTAAACTTTTATTCAAGTATTTATTATACAAATCCTTATATTTTTTCCTTCCTAATGTTTGTGGGTTTTAGATATATGATTTACTTTTTTATACTATTGCTTACATATTTTAATTTTCGTAATTGGACGAGGTTTAGAAATGTACAATATGGCGATTTAATCAACGTGTTGTATTATTTTGCCCTTCCATTGTATGTTATATCTGTTTTTTGTTTAGATGCATTGTAGTTATAGGGCGTCCATTGAGTATAGTAGGTTTAACTTTGGGTTGTCAAATAATGTTATGTCAAATTTGCTTCGTAAGATTGATGACAATACCGAGCACTTGAGACGGAGTATAACTCGAGCACTTGAGACAGAGAAATATTCAATGAAATTTTGAAATGGTCTCGTTTCTAATTCCTTGGATTGAAACATCGGTAAATCTAAGTTACAGCTAAAGTACCCAGAACGTTGCAGATTTTTCTTTCGCTTGTTTCTCCCAAACTAATACACAAGATTGAAAAGAAAATATTGTGACCCTGACATTTTTAGAATTAACTAATAGAAACCAAAATTCTACAGGTAGAGAAGCATTTTGAGACTACCTTCCATAGATTAGCATAAGCTAAGCCCAGTCTAACTTTTACGTCGCCCGCATGCATGTTTTTCGCCGCCTAAGCAATTTAATCGCTTAAATCGCTTGGGCGACGAAAAGCATGCATGCAGGCGGTAAAAAAGTTAAACTGGGAGGTGCAGGAAAGTGGGTAAAAACACATGGATTGATCTTTAGAAATTAAAATATTAAAATGCGTTGGATCGAGTATTTAATGCGACTATACAATTTGAATTCAATTTCTACAACGGATACCTACCATTCAATAGTATACCTCAAATTGAACTCTAGGGCACTAAGTTTCTGAAAGCAGAAAGAAAATTAGATATTTTCATCAGTTATGTCTTGATGGAAAAAAATTCTGGCTTTATGGATATTGCATGGTTCCATCCCAAGGGCAACGAGAGAACAAGTTACTGATCATTCAAAGTACCTTTGTTTCTGCATCTACGCTATTGGTGCTCTTTTGCTGTTTTACTTCGTACCTTGAGTATTCCCTACATACAATGTCACGTGGAAACCACATGGTTAGTTGCTGGTTTCGTGGATTTGAGCTGGCAAAATGGATTTTCCACTGAATATACTCGTCATAGCCATATTAGCACATTGCATGCTGGATTTGATACGTGGCTTCCACGTGGGATTTCCTATCAGCTACCACATTGGCTTTAAATGAATTTTTCCACATGGTAGGCACGTGTGTTTGCAACGTACATACCTGATTTTGAACGGCCATAGAAAAACATTGTGTATACAGAATAAAATTGCTGTTATTAGTTTTCTGGTAAAATCGCAGAAATACCTTTCAGAGAACATATTAAATGCTGCATTTATAACCAATTAATTACGCGTTAACACGTCTGATTAGTCCCAAATTTAACTGCTATTTGCTTCTGGCTCAAAAAAATATACTGTATAATTTGTAGTATTCAAGATCAAGCTGAGATAAAAGAAATTCCGTGTTCTATAAAATCTAACATTCGCCTTTTCAAGACTCAGTTGTGTCTTATTCATTTGCAATGCTCAATTTAAACATTTGTATTAACTACTAAGGTTATCATGGCCTGCGAAATATATGCTGATTATTTCAATGAACAAAATATTGTGATAATTAAATTCTTTATATGCGTGAGGTACCATTTCAAAAACTTTCATTTGATAATACTAGAGGACAGAACACACCAATAAGTAAAATAATACACACACATGTAACTATTTGGATAAGTTTTGGCGTTTCGATTTCGAAAGCATGCGCGCGCATCTGGCAGCTGTTCAGACTTGATTTCACGGATCCCCCTCCCCTGCCCCTCCGCTCAGATGCTTGGCGCCCAGGTTCAACTTCAGTATTCCGTCACTCGTGACCGTTACTTAGTTCAGCTCGAGACGTGATCAGTGCTAATTGTGCTCCAATATATTCCAAGGAACATCATTCAATTCACTGTATTAGCGAATCTTAGTCAATGAAAAGGATAATTAATGAGACAAGCTTTTCACTGTCGACATTGGAGACATTAAATCTGGGCATAGTTCTGATTCGCTGCTGGTTAAGACGATGTAGATGGTAAATTACGTTCCTTAACTTGCTGTTGAACTGTAGCTAACTTCAGTCATTAACAACATCTGATTTTAATGCAATATTTTCTCTCACAAGTACACTGTTGTGATGGGAAGTGATAATTTACTGGAAATCGTGTAAGATGATTATTCAGAGTTTTAATTCGTATACACGTGGAAGCATTTCGATGGTATTGATGACTCAAGCCATTGCTCCACCTTCGCTGAAAGAATATTATAGCTTTTAATTCACATTGTTGTACCAAACTAGTTATAATTGAAATGGTATTTCTGAAGGTTTTTTCTCAAATGTTTACTGTGGTATTTAAGCCAGAAAAAATATAAACATACGTAAGTATTTTAATTTGAAATGATGAGAAATCCATCTGTACAATTATTTGCATTGTAAAATTTTGTTTCTTATTTCTTTTTTCGTAATTTACTTCGTTGACCTTCATTTTCAGGGTTTATCAGTCTTCACAATATGGATGAGGTTTGTTAGTATAATTCATTTTGTCAATGTTTTGCCTTGAATCAATGTAAATGTATAAAGCACAAATTTACACCTTCAAAGACATGTCCATGTATTAACAACTATTAAATATGAATTTGAATGTATTGGAAGTGAATTCTTATAAAATGTTTATGCATTTGAAAGTTTAATTCATTCATCATAGTTCATTTACATGAAATCATGATGTTTCAAATTTGGAAATTAAAGTTTGCGCTACAATTGTGTCTATGGAATTTAATTTGCTTTTAAGAAATGTGTACAAAATTCAAGAATGAACAATTCAGCCAGTACAATTTCTTGATTTTGAATGATGAAGTTTGCGCTGCTATTTTATTATAGGAATTTGACTTGCTTTAATAAAAAAGTTACAATTCATAACTAAACAATTCATGTGGTATAATGTTTTTTGAGTTTGAATATGAGCTGCCATAGTATTAGTGGACTTTAATTTTTTTAAATCGTAGTGAAATTAAACAAAAAATTACTGCCTGACAGCCAGTTTTTTCCATTCCAAATTAATTTGGCGGATAGCGGCTCCAGAAAAATTCGTAACGTGCTTTTACCACGAATACCTTTACCCGGTGTCGCACAAAAATATCCCCAACTTTTTAATTGGTTACATCTCCGCTTTAAATTAGCGTATTTGAATTGTCTTTTTCACAATTTAGTAAATTTTGTTTCCTTTTCGAATAATTTAAGTTCTTAAAAATCGTTTAATAAACATTTTACAGTGATCGATTTACTGAAAGAGGTAGAAAAACTAATTGTTCATATTAAACATTTTAAAAATAACGCTGGTGTTCTTCATTTCTCAATACCGACTGTTAAAAATCATTTCACAATGATATATCCTACATACCACCAAGTAATTGAACCCTCTGATAGGCTATTCATTTCCTTATAGATATTTCATCACTTGAAGACACCTAAAATGCAGCTCACAAACGATCAAGGAATGCTCATCGTTTGGAATATGAAGCAACCAAAAACTGTGAAAAAGTTAGAAAAGCATCTGATGAAAAATTCCCGGAAAAGAACTCACCCGATAAGAAGACTGTATCGCACAATTAGAAAATTAGAAAGAAAATTGAATGCTCTTCTAACTCTTTCACAGTTTTTCGTTGCTTCATATTCCAATACGATGAAAATTTTGAAATCATTAGTGAGCTGCATTTTAGGTGCCTTCAAATGAAGAAATATGGTAGTAAATATCCTCTCATATGGCTCAAATACTTGGTAGTATGTAGGATATATCATTGTGAAATTATTTTTAACAGTAGGTATTGAGAAATGAAGAAGAACACCTCCGTTGTATTTAAAAGTTTTCCTTTTTCCTTTGAACAATTAGTTTTTCTACCTCTTCTAGTAAATCGATCACTGTAAAGTAGCTATTAAACGATTTTCAAAAACTTGAATTATCCGAAAAGGAAACAAAATTTGCTAAATATTTTAATTTAAAGGGGAGAAATAATTAATTACAAAGTCGGGGACATTTTTGTGGGACACCCGGTAGAGCGTGGTATAAGTTATGCCATGGAGGGTTCATAGTTTTTGTTCTTTGAAAGTCTTAATTAAAAAGAATTCAATTTTTAATTTTCTCATATTACAAGTACAAAGAAAATTGGATATGTTCGAATAATGGAATTATTCAATGTCTCTTAGCCTGGCCGTTAACCTACATTTTACACTCTAGAAAATATATCTCATTTTGCAAGTTGCTACGAGATCGTTGGTTGAAGTTTCATTCACAATGCATGTACGCCTTTCTGAATTCACAGCATTGTGACGTAAATATGAGTATAATACTTGTATATATGTCACTAAAATACGCCACAATGAGTGGTGGAGGCTGCCATGAAGCCCTAAGAAAACTGAGATGCCATTCTTTACGCCACTAATTACTGTACCTGCTGATAAATTACTTCAAAGCAAATTGCAAAACATTTGCGAAAAGTTTACATAAAATAACCATATATGATATCAAGGATTAGTGCGGGATGAGAATG
>JACJUY010010571.1:9707-20878 GCA_014220935.1 Platorchestia sp. MABIK
ATTCACTGTTTCATTTCACTGTAGCCTTACACTGTACTACTAGATATTACAATGTCAACTAGTAAAAAAAGTTGTGAAATGAAGACCAGTGTTAACCCTGAATGTGCTCTTGTTGATTTCGTGTTCAGTAAAATAGTGGTGAAGAATAAGAAGGTGTGCGGCGCTTTCAATGATGACACAACATGACGATGAAATATATGTTGGAACATGATTATATAGGGTGGGCCAGAAGTAACTGACCCTTTTAATTCACTAATGAAAAGAAAACTATGAACGATAGGACGTTGAATCTTGTTTATTTTGAAAGAAAACTTTTCATGGTTTATCAACATTATGTTATGAATATAATGTCAATTAAATGACTGCCACGGCTGTTTTGACAAATTAGGGCTCTTTTCATCATCGTTTCCATAACGCTCCTTAGTGCATCAGGCAAGAGTTGAGCGATTTTATAATAAATGTTGTTTTTAAGTTCTGGTGAACTTGTTGGATTGGTTCCATAATCACATGACTTAAGGTAGCCCCACAAGATGAGGTCGCGTGGGGACAAATCTGGAGAACGAGGAGGCTAAGGGATGTTACCAAATCGTGAAATCAAATGATTTGGAAACACTATCCCAATACTGTCAACGTTTCCCTTACTGTTGATAAACATAGTGTTGATAAACCATAAAAATGTTGTTCTTTTAAATAAGACAAGTTTCAACTTTCTAGCGTTCATAGTTTCCCATTTATTAGCAAATTAAAAGGGTCAGTTACTTCTGGCCTACCCTGTTCAACAAGACGTAAGAATAGAATGTTGCAATATTTTTCAACATTCGGGTTGGATTTCATGGTTCTCCACGTAAAAATACTCAGTTAGGCCTATTGTGGAATAGAAATGAAAAGCTAGTGAACATCCCTGATGCAAATTTTCTCGTTTGTAAACTGTACTTCACCCTTATCGACCGACTGGCCTACGAACGTCAGGAGCATCCTTTCCAGGACTCCTGTGGTCATTTGGAGCTTTATCTTGAAATCTAATCAAGGTTAAAATCATTTCGAGATCGTATTCGTTCCTGAAATTTTTCTTATCCTGACAACTACTTCATAACATTTGCTTGACAGTAAATCTGTCAAATGACTAAATTTTTATACTCAGTGAACGACTCTTCCTTGTTTTCGCTAAAAGTCGTTTTCTCACCAAACCCGCACTAGTTTTGATCATGTTATTATGGTAGCATGCTCAGAATACTTTCTGGTCTTTCTGGTAACAATTGGATTTATCTTCTGTTCCTGTAGCAATTAGATTTATCTCTGCTCAATGCAAAACAACACCAAAATTCAGCATTGGGCGCGAGCTGGGGTGAGCCAAATTTGAAATCGATGGATACGTTCCACAATAATTGCTGAAAGAAAAAGAGGTTTGGATCCTGATGGAAATGAAAGTGCTCAGCTTTTTCTTATGTATTCCTTCTTAATGTCGAAGGTTACACTGGTTTTTCAATACGTGACGAAAGTGCGGCAAACAAAGGGAGGGAGGCTGGTAAATTACGTTTGGGTAGGCTTGATAAATCGTTACATTGATACGAGCGTACAAAGTAAGCACTTTGACAGTAGTAGATGAAATTAAATAAAGCTTGAGTGTACCTATTTATATTCACGTACATGATCTGCTTCTAATTTTACTTCACAGTTTTGCTGTCGTTTAACTTCTAATATTGCGTTAACAGTCAGAGCGGTACTTCGTATGATGTATGTATTTGCTTCTGGAGTCAACTTTTGCTATGGAAGTTCAATATCATTTCAAGCTTCACTGAGATGAGTCGTATTATAAGACTTTTGATGTTTATGTGTATTTACCATTAATAATTTCCAGTTTTGATTCGATGGAAAAAATTTGATGAAACTTTTAGATTTAGCCATTTGAAATATTTAGGGGAAAATGTGAAAATTTCACATTTTGCTCAAACATTTCGTGTTTGAGGCTCACTGAGTTTGAAGTGCCCATGAATTTGAATTGAAGCGTCATATTTTACAAACTCCTTAATTGGTCCGCCCTTTCTAGCAATCAGGTTTCAGAAATGGTTTACAACTTTGTCACTTCAGTTTACGATGGTTAAGTGATAAGCAAGCGCAGTAAAGAGAGGAGTTTCCTTTCTAACCTCTGCCCGTCTTCTCCATCACATCCGGAGAGCGTGAAGTGTGGCGCAAATGCCGCAGGTGCCGAGCATGGGTGGAACTGAAGCCTAACAGCACGTTAATCTAGATGATTGGACTGATCCATGGCGATAGAATACAACAGGGGAACAATATTATAAAGCATAACTATTGAATTTGATTCTGAGCGCGATCAGTGGTTTTTTGCCTGCATGATAAAAATAATTAACCATCATTGGATCGCCGATTGCACTATAGTTTCTCATACAAACCATCTGTTCAGAAGCACTTCAAGGAACTATTTGTTCGATTTCAACCATTTAATTTTTGCTGTTCTACAAAAAAATCACAGATGCCATTTCATCAGGTATTATAGTAGGTAAAATTCAGAAGTATTTTAGATTTGTATTCATTTTTTATTTTATCTTTTTATCCTAACAGACTATTTTGTTCTGAGCCCAATATCTTGTCACGTTACCAGGACTATCCGATCAATCGTTTGATACTGCATGTGCGTATGTTGGTCCGTTTATTTGTATATTTACATTTCTGACCCGTGATTCTTTTGTTTCAGCTCTCAACTTCCTCCAAGCTAACTGTGCGAAGGATGATGCTAACTATTTATCTTAAATTGAATTATTAAATTTTTTAAGTGCGCTGCTCAGAAAAAGATGTAACTTTCAGTTTAGTCGAGTGAGTCGCTCTACTGATGATGGTGACGGAACAAATTTATGAAGCAAATGTAAAACGAGTTTAAAATTTATTGAAATAATAGATGTGGAACATGATGATGTTGCAATGAAGGATCATAATGATGGAACATGATTGTAGAGCATTGTGATTTTGCTTAGCGATGCGACAAGTTGGAAATACCGGAAGAACATGAAGGTGTGACATGAAGTTGGAAAATAAATAGTCATTGACCATAATGTTGGGGTGTAATGGTGGAGTACGAATATATCCTTATAAAAATAAACCCCAGGTGTTTCCTTAAATAAATAGCAAAAATTAATGAGAAAATTGGTACAATCTTTTGTGCGTAATTTCTCCTATGTTATTCCAATGGGCCAGGTGTCAACACTTGTACACAGTTGTTGCTTGGTTGGTTGATTAGTTCTCTGTCACGCTATTAACACTCTGACCGAAACGTGCACCACCTGTGTCAACGGAGGGAATTTTCATTTTACTGCAGACCGACAGGTATTTAGAAACTCAATTATCAAAAATTCTTAATTAAAGCTAAGTGAGGGCAAGACCCAATTAGTGATTGCTATTTTCAAAATTGCTCATTACAATTAACTTTAAATTTCAGTTGAATATTGAACTTCATCTATAGCAATTGCGGTCAAAATTTAAGGATGCTTAATGATTGTATCTGTGATACGAAGAATATTTTAATCTCGGGTTCTATCAGGATGGACATGGGCCAATTATTTATCGCCCTAGTCAGATGTACTCTCATTTATCCAGCTATTCCCCCTCACACACTACCACCATCATCTATCTCAACACTTCAACGTGTATAGAACCGGGCTACCAAATACATAGTAAGCTCAGTATGGCAAGACTTCTCCACCTCTGCGCCGAGCAAACTTGCAACCAATCAACAAAATACTTCACAAACACGCAAAAAGAATTTGGCAAAGCATTCACGGCATGCGTCCACAACATTACTTACACCTCACGTTCGTGCAAGACACGCCCTAAAAACTACACAAACAATTCCAGAGCTCAAAAATGAAAACACCCGCACTCCAACCGCGACCAAAGTTCACTTGCAACAACAACAAACGAGTACTACACACTCCACACAACCCTCTCACCATTACGGCAAGCCTACCCAATCACGTCCTGCATCATAGATGCTCACTAACGTAACACCCACCCATACGAAGACCTGATGGGTAGCTAACCTTCACCACCTTCAAACTACCTATAAATAAAACTTCAACACTAACATCATATGCCCAAAGCGCATCTTTTTCAGTTTCCTAACCAGCTTTTTCCATTTAACCTCTTCTCTCCCCGACACATTCTGTGTCAAACTCTCCTCCCGACTTTCCCATATGCATCGTTTGATCGTGTTCGTTCGTTCGATGGACGTATTTGTTTGTCATTCACATCTGGACGATTTATTTATGGAAAATCTAGAATCTTGTCATTTTTGATTGGTCGTGTAAGCTAGTGGAACCTAATGTTCATAAAGACTCACAATAATAATGAAATACGACTCTGTAAAAAGTGATGAAACACAATGGTAGAAAATAACGATGGCATTTGGTGATGAAACATATTTCACGATAGAAAAAACATACTTCCTCTCTTTCACCATCAAAAGCATCGTCACCTCAGATATGAAATTCGATGTCCGTAAACTCACTCCAGTAATTATTCATGCTCTAATGGACCAAAAAATAAACACGTTTTAGATAACGCGGTACACAGTAAAGACCATCTATTTGCGAGAAATTCCAAACTGTTAATACTTCACCTTAGATGATCCTTCGGTGCAGTTTTTCTGTCATCAGTTTTTTATTCGAATTTTGGACGCAGTTTACGGAATCGATGAAATTTTCCATAAAGGTGTCTTTTAAAAACTTTTCTTCTGAACACTGCGTACCTCCTATTACGTACGATACAGACGAGATTCAACTTTCCAATCATAACTAAACACCCACCACCTGCAAATAAAAATTACACTTTGCTATTTATTTCTTGTCTATTTTGAGTGCTGATCAACATATGTCTTTCATCTCTCCCCTTTCTTACAAATATTTCTTTATTTATACATATATCTTTACCGGAGAAACTCTTTCGATCAGTTTGTCATCATCGAGACGATTTTTGTTCCAGCAATTGCCCTTTAACTCGTCCAGACCCAATAATGTGTTGACTTTCCCCAACCAAATTGGATTGTTAAAAATTGTAACTTCCTGATTGAAAAATACGTGGAACAATAATCGAAATGAATTTATTACAGTAAACTTCTTATCCAATCTAGCAATTCATGATTAATATGAAATAGAAATTATGAATTTGGTAAATTATGATACTCATTTATTACTCTTGATTAAAACGATTAATCTTGCATGTGTTCTTTTATCTACATCATTTTCTACACAAAGTGCGATAATAAATACTGAATAATGATTGTTGCTTCTACTTACAACGTGTCGCCGTTATTTTAAATTATTGGTTCTAACATTTTCCACATCGTTGAATTATTTCTCAATAACTCCGGCGCAATAAAAAAGTCAATGTTTGTCAAAATCGAAATGGACTATTCTTATCTGCCACAAGCAATTCTGTTGAAAGACTTTTCAATATTTTGAACAAATTATTGATAAATTGTTTCGATCCGAGCACGTTCTAACCAATTTCATTCTTCCCGATTCCAAAGTTACAAATGCCTAAAGGGACAAGAATGACATCACGTTTAAAAATTTACATATTTTGCAACACCTCTTATATAATTCTCAACATTGTCACATTAGGGCTCGCTTTTAAAAACAAAAGCAAACAATCTCCTAGTAACGTACAACTCCGTGCTTAAAAAATCCCACTACGGTATCTGCACTGTCTGAACCGTGCTGTGGGATGCGCCTACATTAATAAGAAAAAGTTGAAAAATTCCTGTAACCAATGCATCTGCAGATGTATTTTTTTAAATTAGTCAACTAGACACTTTAAAAACAGTAACGCATATTTCCAACTCTTATGCAGGATCTCACATCTCAGCAACCTCCTCCAGACGTGTGTGCACCAGTGGAAGAGATGGACCATCTCTGAAGATAGCAGCTGAGTCCACAGCCATAGGAACGTTCCCTCTGCCATGGGGTTTGGAGGAGAGAGAGGCGTGGTAATGTTGATTTTTATCTCATTTTTAAAATTCTAGCATTTATGAAAACGTCATCCATCTTATGTCAGAAAATGTCAGTTGGTGTCCAGAATGATTTTGTTTGAAGATGAGATTTAACTAAAAGCAAATGATTCCTAGCATATTGCGCAGGATAATTTGGTTATTACGATTTAAATACTTTTTCTGTCCAGCCGTTATGAACGTAAAATCATGGAGAATATAGTTTCCAAATATTAGGTTGCGTTCAATTTTGGATTTATTCTTGCAAGATGGGATCTTCATTTATTTAAATTCGCTCCAGAAACAATTGTGTTCTGATAAGATAGTGTTTCGTGTACAACGAATCACAATTGAATGACAAACACTTCTGCTAAGGTGAAATGTTTGCTTATAAATGGAATGAGTTTCACTACAGGCTCGTTGAGAGCGCCTAATTTTCAAACTTCTGATGGAATGGACGATAAGGAATTGATTATTTAAATCACAAAAACCAGTATAGCGTCAATACGTTCCAATAGATCGTTTCATCATGCTTGTGTTTGTTCATGCCCAGTTTTCATTAACGTGCACAGATAAATTCACAGCTCGTATGTATGTACGTAATGAATGTGTAAGCTTCGCAGATGTTGATTTTATAATAATTTTCAAACATTAAGTCATGAAATTGTACCAATATTTATTTTCCCATTATTCATAACTCATGAAAACTCCTCTTTTACTAATATTAAAATACCAGACCACTTCAGCTCTGATATCGACACACCAGACCACCTTCCCCTCTAATGCATCAGACCACCTCCCCCTCTAATGCATCAGACCACCTCCCCCTCTAATGCATCAGACCACCTCCCCCTCTAATGCATCAGACCACCTCCCTCTCTAATGCATCAGACCACCTCCCCCTCTAATACATCAGACCACCTCCCTCTCTAATACACCAGACCACCTTTCCCTCTAATACATCAGACCACCTCCCCCTCTAATACATCAGACCACCTCCCCCTTTGACATCAAGATATCAGACCACCGCCTTCACTCCACTACGAAATTGCCTGCCATTTGACGCTGCTTTACTAAACAGTGTAGGTTTTACCATTCACTTTTTCGACAAATATTTTTACGTACAGCTTTTTAGAGAGTATGATCTTTCTTTCGCAGTGTTTACGTGGTCACAAAAAATTTAACGTGTGGTCGTATGATTCGGTTTGCAGCAACTTCATTGGTATTTTTTTCTGCTTGCATCTATGATCTATGGAACGTTCGGCCTTAAAATCTGGCCCACATTTTGCCCTCACAATTATGGACGGTAGAATACAATTGCATATTGTATCTAGGAAATTTATTCATGAGCATATATCACGAGGTAGGCGTGAAGACGACGTGAGGCTTGGAACTATACGGACACTTGCGGAGGATCTCGGAGCTACGGTGCCGCTGATGTAGGTCTCTATGGACGAACTCTCAGCCTGTGGAGACCAGGGCTCTGCCTGCTCTCTCGCTTATGTCTGTCTCGTAGTGTTCATTAATTGTAAGCCAGTGGTGGGCATCGATCCTAAAAATATTAGTCCGATCCCAAACTTCCGATCCCTGTCAATGGCAAATTCTGAATACTACCTTCCGATCCCAACGCCAAAAAAAATTAAAAGCGATGTCAAACTTCCGATCCTAAGATTTTTACAGGGATCTCTGTCTTTTAAAGCGTTTTTAAAGCAATTCAAATTCAATATGAGTATACGATGTCACATATCTATTATAATACTGATATAGAATGGAACAGATGGAGTTTGTGTTTAATTTTTTATTATTTATATTTCAAATAACACATAGCAACATGTCTACTCTACTGACTCTACTAAACTCTATCCAATTTAATTTCCTTATATGAAACAAAGGCGACTCTATCTGTCATTTTGTATGAATCGTATTTGTCCTTGAAGCTCTCGGCAGCCAGGTTCGCCTTCTTAGGTCGGAAAATGGCCGACCAATAGGTGAACAAGCGCTCGATCGAATTAAAAAAAGACTAGCTTCAAAAACAGTTACTCTTTTTGAAGCTACGTACAAAATGAAACGATGTCTATGCGAGACAGATTGGTCTTCTTCATGTTTTTTTTCGTTACAGCCGTGATCAGGATCGGACGTATATTTTGCATGAGCGAGCCTCGCACTGTCGATTTTTTCCACCCGGAGGTTCCGATCTTCAAGTCCGATCCCGATGTGGAAGATCGATGTGATCGGAAGTTCGGACTTTGAATCCGACCGCCCACCACTGTTGTAAACCCTATCGATGCATGAAATGTTCGCAGTGTTCATCTGTGGCCTATTGAGTGTAATCTGGCCTGGTTTTTAAGCGACTTCAGCATTGCTCAGTAACGCCTAGAGCTTTGCAGCGAATTCCTCATCCTAGCTGCCAGAGAGTCTTTCAATTAATTAAAATTTGTTGAATTTATATGGGAATTCTCTGTCTCGTACGAGAAATCCTGCATGTGATTCAATTTCAATAAATCACTTGAGGCTTTCAAAAGACTCCTTGATTATAATCATTGCTTCACCCATATCTAACGTGTGAAAGTTCAACATGGTACAACAGTCATAGAAATTAAACAACATGTCATACTTGTGTATATTTTGGAATTGTTCTAATCGAATACAAACTGTACAAATAACAGTGACTGGCAACAACAGGTTTATTCTGGTTTCTTAATGTGAGGCGGAAGACACTGCACTAAGCTATCAAAATACATTCTACTCGCGGACGGCAGTGGATGGATCCCATAGGAAGCATCCTGTCGTAACTGATTGGCCCGGTTGATGGCATTGGATGGGTCCACGAGGAGCGTCAGTCCACAGTTGATGGGGCTGGTAGAAGGTACTGGATGTATCCCTCAGAATGTAGAACTGGGAACAAGTTGAGAAACAATTTTCGTTAGAAAGCCTTTGAATATTGAACACGTAACAACACGCTCTCCTCAACACTTGTCAAAAATTGTGAAATCAATTTTTTTGTTTAAGTTTAGCGTCATGTCGCAATTTTTGTTGAGGATCTGCTATAATTTGTCGTTTGTGAACAATAACAAAATGAAAAACTTTTACAGTACGCGGTGTAATCAACTCTAGTGAATGAATTTGTCCAAATAATACTCTGGAGTGAAGAATAATACATTTCAACGCAAATAATGCAATAAAGGGACTAAACTACTTGACGCAAACATCATTAAAGAAAGCTTATTAAGATCTTCATATCTAAAATTTGATCATCAAAAGCATCGACTAATCGGGACGTCTGAAAACGAAATTTTCCGTAGATCGAGTATGATTCTCGCATCAGTGATTTTGACTGAATAATTTGACGAATCAGGATGTGAGCTAAAACATGTTCGATGGATGTTTACAATGAATTAGTAAGATTTTGTCCACGTGACACAAATGAAAAATTACAGGACTTAATTTCCAACGGCAGGGCACGATGTCAGAGTTCTGCAGACGGAGCTGCGCTGAAACTCCTATTAATGGACGTCATTTATGTCACTCACGAATCCGAGAGGAACTTTTAGTTTCCGCAGAAAGTCAACGAATTAATTAAAACTTTGTTCATATGCGCCAAATATTAGGAAGAGTAGAGTTGGAATTGTTCAGCACCATTCAAAGTGAATTTTAAAGACGAAATAAAACAGAAAAAACTAAACACCAGCGATTAATACTGCAGGACAAAGTATTTAATGAATAAAAATTATTGATTTAAAAACAATCAGAACATAAGAACATTCCCCACGACCATAGAGACTGAATGAGTTGGCAAAATTTGAAGTGGCTGCAAATGATTACATTGCAAATTTTTCAAACTCGCCTGATTATTGTCCGCTGATTGCGTCTTGTTGTTAGTTTTCTAAATCGTCTTCCTCTAATATATTTTGTAGGGTAGATCTTTTGATGAAGATGCCCTGTGCGCGGCAGAGAGGGCAAATTGTGTTGCTTCTAAACCAAGTTCGGGCACATGCAACACATAGAGCGTGGGTGCAGCCGCTGAGCACCGGGTAGTCCTCTGTGTTGAGCGGTGCCGTCAAGCACACAGGACATTCAGATTCTAATCTGACCCGATCCAGCATCTCTTTAGGAAGAATGTTGCCCATCAGTTCCTCCACCACAGTTTCTTCGAATGATGCCATCACTTTCTGGGCACTCCTTGCGGCACTATCACCGCTTCTATCGCGATGGGCCGTGATGCACTGTGGGGACCGAAGTCCTCAGTTCAGGTCACGTGTGAGGTCCCCGGCCGTATAGACTTCAGTCTCGCAGGATTTCTACACCGCCCACCTCTCTCCCTCCACCTCCAAGTAGCTACATGAAGTTGCCATTCGTGCCAAGTATTTAACTATCTAGTGCTACTGAGGTTAATTAACCTATCTGTTCGTTATACAGTTATTCTTAATCACTGCATTATAAACAATACAAGTACTTAGTAAGTGGATAGTACAGCGGAACACCAAAGTTAACCTGCATTGAATCATTATAATAAGTTATGACAACGATAGCTGGTGTTTGGCCATTCGACCCTCCATCTCGGCACTCAAGAACAGGCATTTTTAAACTTTTTTAACTTAATCTTAAACTAACTGAACTTGGCCTAACCTAACCCAACCTAACCTAACTTAACCTAACCTACTAAACCTAACTTAAGTTAACTTAACCTAACCTATATTATCGTAACCTAACATTTCTGTAGCTGCTCGGAGGTGGAAGGAGAGGGGTGGGCTGGGTAGAAATCCTGCGATATTGGAGTCTGTACTCCCCGGCCAACCGCCAACAGCAGTTGTTGGTCAGCGTTGAGACAAAATTCCTCGCTATCGATGGCTCTCACTGCTGCAACCGTCGTTGTTATTATCCATTTCAGCGAGGCAGTGTTTACTGTGGAACTGACGGTCCTTTTGTTGTTTGGGTTGTCGGTCGAGATAATGAACTCCCACGCCTTCTGGAGACCATGAATTACTTGGATTGAAGACTCCTCTATCACATTCCCGATAACGCGCACGACCAGAATGATGCACACGCTTCTTTCCAGAGACTGGTTCTGCACTGCCTGGGGTGACGTGGCTCAGCCACTGCTTCTGAAGATCAGTGATCTCCATGTTCATGCAGGAGAGCAGCAAAGTATCCAGAAACGTGCGGGCGTGCTCCA
>JACJUY010010572.1:0-11667 GCA_014220935.1 Platorchestia sp. MABIK
AGGATAGGTTAGGATAGGTTAGGATAGGTTAGGATAGGTTAAGATCAGAAAGGTGGGGATAGGTTGGGTTAGCATAGGTCAGGTAATGTTAACGAAATTTTTCACGGGTCCACTTAGCTTAACGATGCCATTGTCCGTGAATTAACACGGGCCCTGCTACTACCTAATAATTTCCTTGGTTTACTGGTTTGGAGTCCATTTCTTCTTTTTCTCTGTCACGCTCATAAGGATGGTTATAATGATCGTATTTGTGATACGAGTTTCACCATTGCACAAGTACGAGAATAGTTTTCATCACGGGTTCTGTTAAGATGGATATATTTGTTTGTCATCCACATCTGAAAAATTTGTTCAAGGAAGGTATTGAATCCCGTCATTTTTCACGGGCCGTGTTAAACTAGTGATTAATAACATAGATCTTATGCTCCTAATCGTTTTCTTTAATAAACTGTTCCCATCTAGCCCATGCTATGTATTTTTTTGTAAAAAATCAAGCATCGAAACATGTTCAGTCTTGTATGCCTCTTGGTTAAGTAAATTAAGTTAAACAAAACTGTACACTTTAAAAATAGCTTTGATGATAGGATGCCCTAGAAGTCGCTAAGCTTATTCGGGCCCACAAGTAGCTATTCTGAAATATCCATGGTACTATGTAGACTTAAAAAACATTCTACTGCTGTATCACTCGTGGTAAATAAATTCTTTAAAAATGAAGACATTTTTCACCTATAGTAAAATTCTGTGAGGTAACTAATGGTCACTCGCTTCATTAGTTACTCTAGAACTTATTTGTTGCAAGTTAATTATGAGGCCTCTCGAAATTAAGCTGAGTTGCTTATACTAGCTGTCTCTTTAAATCAATTAAAAGTGGTGATCCATCAGAATAAATTTTTCAACTATTCTTCAGATTAATTACTATAAATGCAAGTTTTTGTAATGCCTTACGAGGTACGCCTGTACTCGATGATGGTGCTTCTTGGCCGCTCCAATTAGTAGGGTACCTGAAATTAGCTGTCTCTTTAAATCATATAAAAGACATTGTTAATTTTATTTCAGATGATTTATTTCAAGTTAAATGATATTTCTTCTAAGCCGTATTAGCAATGTTTGCCCATTTTCTACACCTTTCGAGGTCGATTACCTAAATATGATTTATCTCTTCTTTTCCATAGACATGGCTCGGACAGAAAAAGAAAGAAAAAGAAAGAAAAACAGTTTATTTCCAATAGAGGCAGACAGAAGGGTCTTGAACATCCAACCCTGTACATGAAAGACGAATGCTTTAAACGATTAATTTACTCTGGCAGCTGCAAAATGGTAGACAAAAATTCAAGTTATGTTACATACACATTAAAAGTGAGCAGATTCTTAATCAATTAATCCATGCAAATTCCACTGTTTCATTATTTAACTCAGTTTAACTAGTAGGTTTTTCATATCAATTTAAAAACTTCTAATAATACCTGCATGTTCGCTCGTCATAGCCGTGTGGTTTAAGGTCCTGCTCTTCGGTGAAGGCATCGTGAGTTCGAATCTCGGCTCTAGGGGGTGATTTTCTCCTTTGGGTATAGGGGAAAAATTCAAAGCACTATACCCCACTCTACCCAGATGCCTGAAATGGGTACCGGTCTTGACCGGGGGAAAGCGTCATGGCGTCCTGATGTTATTTATAAGGCATTTGAAAAACCAATGTACAAGGTGATATGTATCAGGCTTGATTGTAAATAAAGCATCCTCAGATGACGATGTTTGTTTTTTCTCAAACGCATCTAGCACAATGAACAATATTGCAATCAGATTTTTTAACTTTTATTTTGTTTAAAATTATTTCTTTCACGAAAAAATATAGGTCTAAGTTTAATTTCCTTAAGGCTAACTTCCTAATAAATCATCAAATGGTTAAAATAACTCTCCAGTGAGAGACACTAAAGAGTATTTTGACTTACGTCGTCAGCAGAATATTTTTTTAACTAATAGAGCACTAGAAATGCCTAAAATATTCTAAGGAAATTTTTTCGTTAGAAAATCCCCCTAGTAAAGCTTTACTGACATGATACTGCTAAATAAACATCAATTTATAAGTGCATAGCATCAAATATTTAAATATTGTTTACTTATGTTATTGCTGAAAAAATTTCAATTAGAGACACCACATTGCATGTAATTGAGCACATTTATGAATGAAAGATGGACCATAAAAAATTACTAACTTCTTGTTTACATTTTATTTCAGAATTGCTAGAAAATTACCTTAACCTTACAAAATAATAATTGACTGAACAAAACCAAGTCAAGTTATAAATAAAAGTCATTCCAGAAATTTGGAAAAATCAACATTTTTGGAAATAGGTGGAATCGGAAAGCAAAACAACATTAGTGGCGACGTTTTGTGCGATTTATTATCATTCTTGAACTTTAACCTTCACAATGGTGTGTTATTTTCCCTTAAATCTGATTCGAAATCTTAGCGTTATTTTTCAATGTTTCATAGTAGGAGTATTTTAAACTATATATATAATTTAGGGCTCTGGGCTAATTGTTGAACTAAGAGTTGGAACTCTGTTTATTTTCTCTTTGAATCTTAACTATGTTTCGTATCTTAAAGAATCTAATATGACTCACAGCTTAACGATTATTATTATTACTCAGAGATTTAATAATATGAAGCACTGAGTTTTCTCACTTGACTTTTAAAAAATCAAACATGGATATATTGCTTTAGCAGAACTATATTTGATCTACATTATAACAGCTTTTGAGCAGAATTTTTTAGCGGAGTCCTCATTCAGTTATAAATTGGAGATATACATTGTTGATCAGTTTTCTGACTTAAAATAATTGCTAGTTATTATGGAAATACAAATACATCGTTTTGTTTGATTTTTAGAATTGTGTTACATAAAATGTTTACAAAATCTATTTAATTTTTGTTTGCTGTGTTGTATTTATTTGAAAAACATATTGACTGCATATCATGCTACAATGTAAAAAACTAAATTAGCTAATGCTAATGGTTCAGTTACTACTCATATTTTATAGCATTAATGGAAAAATCAGAGAAAGATTTGGTCGGAACGGAAGATAAGAATTCCGTTCCCAAGAATCACTAAAGGAACACATTTAAGAATGTTTTACAGAAATGACATTCTGCTCACTGATGCGTAATTTTTTAATTTCCAACTTTGTAGTTGTAGGNATATTGACCAAAGATTAAAGAAATTTTTTTATTTACATTGCCATTTAAGAAACTATTATGTAAATTTAAGAGAAATTTAAATAAATTAATTATCACAATGCTAATCAGTTGTGTCTACAATGTTTTCTTAAGCTGATGCTGATTGTTGTTGTTTTTGCTCAATCTATGTGCATTTTTTAATGAGTTGGAGTTTTCAGGGTGAACGCAAAGGTGTCAACAAGTACTACCCTCCTGACTATGACCCAAACAAAGGAGGGCTCAACAAGTTCCTGGGCACTCACGCCCTACGTGAGCGTGCCAGGAAGTTGCACCTCGGCATTCTTATTATTCGTTTTGAGATGCCCTACAACATTTGGTGTGAGGGCTGCGAGAATCACATTGGAACTGGTGTCAGGTAATTATGTACTCAACTTTTTGTACATTAAACACTTTCTTGACTTATAATTAGCTCTGCCATTTTCATCATTAGCTTTGAGAGGTCATTTTGCATCTGGAATGATGCTGTGAGGACCACTGTAGAGTGGGCATCAAGTAACAATTGTACGCAGATTTTGTCATATTGTAATGTTTTGCTTATGGTTTAGTTTGACATATAATATGACTATGTCTTGATAATATATCCTATCAACTTTTTTTATTCTTTCTATTGTCAGTTCAATTCCTAATTCTAGGAAAGTAGGCAAAAAGTTTCAAACCAAATGGAAAAATTGATCCAGTTTCTAAATTTGGCATTGAAAACTTGAATAAGTTTAAGAGTAAAGTGGATGCTCAAATATGATGATGCAGAAAAAATTGTGAAGGAGAAAAGGATCTCAAGAAGTGAAGTAGTCTCAAATTTCTAGAAGATGTGTTGTAGCTAAAATAATTCTAATTCAACATACTTGTTAGAATATATATATATTAGTTTTGCTATTAGAATGTACTTCAGAAATTTTTATTTTTTGCTAACTTAGTTTAAACTGACAATTTGATTTGTTAAATATATAGCTATTTTTTTCTAGATAGATGAAATTTTAATTTATACAATCCCATGCAAGATTTGTTTATCTTTGGGAGTTTGCTGTGTGCTTTTTCATTAAAACTGGGGTTAGTAATCAGGGTTTTATTTAAATTTTAATATTATTGTTTTAAGAGGTCTTATGAAAAAATTTTGTGCTCTTCCATGTAGTTTCAATTTTTTACTGTGTCCAGACATAAAAAAGTAGTTTCTTTTTCTTCCTTTTGGTAGTACTTTTTTGAGCTATGCCCATTCATTAATTTAAATCTTCGTTAAATAGCAGTACCCGTTAAAACTGCATTCAGGCTCAATTATTACATGCCAGTTTAATAATAAAAGGCGAAAGCTTTAAATCTTCCCATGAAACTCTGTCATTATTTCTGTTTTATTTTTGAGTGTGACTTTTTGAAGCCTATTAAAGTTACCTTCTGTTCATATGCATTCTTTAAAATATTGCATAAATCATTATTGACTGTTCTATATTTTCTCTCATTGATACTGCCTAGTGTATGGTGTAGTATCAGCCTCAAATCAGTGTTGCAAATTCATAGTACAAACTTGAACATTCAAGTTGGATCATGATAAATGTAAAGTCTTTTCTAAATACACGATCTTTTCCATCTACTTTTGCTCTATGGGTTATGAAGGTTGGGTTATAGAGAACAGCATTCATTTAGATGACTGAATTGAATATGGTGCTGCTTGTTCTTGAGTTGCTACCAAAGTCCTATGACATCAATCATGCAGTGGGGCTACTTTAGAATAATAAAGAAAATGTTCATCCATAAGTAGCTGTTTACAACATTCATGCACAAGCACCCACACAATTGTCATAACATAAGAATGCATCCGTTTTACAAATGTGTTGCCAGCACTTATTCTTGTTGATAGGTGATTGTTGTGTGTCCTGCAGGTACAATGCTGAGAAGAAGAAGGTTGGGATGTACTACACAACACCTGTGTACCAGTTTCGGATGAAGTGTCATCTGTGTGACAATCATTTTGAGATACGCACTGATCCTGCTGTAAGTGAATACTTGGAAATTTGCCCTAGCAATGTATGCTTTCCATTCTGGTGAATTTGTTTTTCCTTCATGAAAATAATGAGAAAAAGTGCTCATGTACCAATGCTGTTACCAGTTTTATACTTGTGTACTGAATTACCTTACTGTACAATTTATACAGAAGCAGTTCCCTAAACTTTCTCAAAAACATGTTTGGATGTGATTTTAGTTTGTTATTATAATTTAACACGTTCACTATGTATTGGTACATATGTGTACCACTTAGTAAATTATTCATTCACGTACCAGTAACAATGGCTACATTTCATTGATTTTTCCAACTTTTATCTAAATTAAACAATGCCGTACAAGTTAAAATGTTGTCTTGCAATTATATTTTTCTTGCTTGTTAGAAAATTTAAGAATGTAATCAAGCGGTAAAGATGGCTGTTCAATTCTGGTTCTTCCAACCTAACAAATCGATGGTAGCAACAGCAGAAATGTAGTGAACATGTTAAGTTTCATTTTCATTCTAATACTATGCTGAAAATATTATTAATCAGGTTTACTAAATTTAGCCTTTAAAACAATGAAGTATTTCACAATGTATTTAGGTGAAAACTTAAAAAAAACATTGCACACCTTAAGAACATATCAAGTCATTGAATAAATAGGCTCTCAATATTCAAAATCGTAGCAGTGCCTTGAATTAATTGAGTTTAATCATACATTCATTTCTGGGGATGTTACTGACTTTTTTGTGCATGTGCATTGCGTTTTCTTGTTGGCAAATTTAGGTATAAAAAAGCATCTACATATGGCAAAATGCAACATCTTTATTTAGAGGACAACTTCAATGATTTTCACTGAGGGCTTTATTAATTATCTGACTCCCTCTGCTCTTTATAATTCAAATTTAAAACATGGGTATCAATTCTATGCTCAGGGCAAAATTATCCACCTGGTGTAAGCCTCACTTCACTTTTCATGGATAAGCCTCCAAAACGCGCTTGGGTAGGTACCGTGAACAAGGAACTATTAACTAGTAGTATGAGTAGTCGAGGTCTTTAACTACTAATATATATATTATCTATCTTCAACTTTATGATATGGTTAATTCCTCTTTGGTTAGATGATCAGCTACTACTCAATTAGATGATGCCTACGAGTTTTTTAGATGGATGACCGGTCAAAACAATTGAGTGCAATATTGTGAGAGGATTCACCTGAAACACAAACTACTAACTTTGCTCCAGTCTCAATTTTTACCGGAGGATCTACAGTTTAATTTGAGCTGCCCAGTCCAGAGGCTATATTTGGGCTGTTAAAATCATAGATGCTCCGATGAAATATTTAAACTGATTAGTAGCTGATACTTGGGCAGCTAAAATCGTAGATGCGATGGCACAAAATATGAACTGATTGGTAGCTAATACTTGGGCGGCCAAAATCACAGATATTCTTGCTAAAAGGTAGACTGGGACCAGCTAAGAGCATTTCATATGTTTCAGAACCTGGACTATGAAATTATCAGCGGAGCGCGGCGACAGGAGCGGCGGTGGGACCCGTCAGAGAACGACCAGGTGGCCCCAGAGGACAAGGCTGTGGGCCGCAAGATGGCCGCCGACGCCATGTTCAGACTGGAGCACAGCGCTGCTGACAAGACCAAGGCAGGGGCGCTGGACGCCGTCATGAAAGACCTGGAAGACTTTCAAGAGTCCAGGTGTGTTGACCATGTATGTAAGATTTGCAGGAGTGTGGTCCCCTCAGGGGGATACAACTGTAGGATCTATGGGAATTAGCACTCCCAGGGGGACTATGTGAGGGCCCGAGCTAAAGGTTAGGTAGGCTTATTTTTTGTTGAAATAGAACAGGTTTTTGTTTTGTTACGGATCATCTTTTTTCGGTTCACTGCTGTCCTGTTCTTCAACACCTACTACTTTCTTCTTCAACTTTTTCTTGTTTCATGAACTTCTTTCTTAGCTTACTGTTTCTGTGCACCTTGTGCATAGATTCCGCGTTTCCTCAACTCCATACCAAATGATGCCTTCCTCCTTCCTCTCTTGGAACATCTTTGTCGCGGTTAAGGGAGGCTAAAACTTTCTTATATAATAATAATAATAATAAAAATAATTATGCAGGAGTGTGGCACTTCATGTGGAACCAACAGAAGTGTTGCAAGAGCTGTAGCACTTAAAGGAGTACCAATGTGTTGTAAGACCTGTAAGACTTCAGATATTCATGAAATCACTACTGGTTGGTATCCTTATGACTTTACTGTTCGTTAGGCCTCATGCCACCAATTCTTTTCTTTACAGTGCCTAGTAAGAATTGAGTTCTCATAGAAATAGAGTATTTTCTCAAAGGTGATACTCTGAAATTTTCCTGCAAAACTCTTCATTGTGACTTTGCAATCTTTCACATTTATCCTTTCTTAATGCCAAACAGCGTGATACTAAACTAGTGCTCAGGTATAGTAAATTCTGTAAGGAAATGTTGTTCCCTCACTGGGGCTACTTTGACATCGAACTACAATACGCTGCATTCCTTCGCAATCTCGAGTATTTAATCTTGCTCAGCGCTGAATAGCTTGACACTCAACTAGTACTTTAGTATCGTAGATAGCAAAAGAAAATTTTGCTACCATTGCTAAGACAGAGCTAAGGCACACATTAATGACATAGATTTCTGTTGTGTAGATCATCTCGCATCTTGTGATGAATAATTAACCCCTCAGAAGGAGACGACTAACGTTTCTATGAGAATTTGCGTTACCAGGGAGAAAATGTGTAGTTCCAATCTGGAGGTTAAGTAGAGTTTTGTTACATTGAAAAAGGATAGGTTTTTGTTGTGCAACGGACCATCTTTTTTGTTTCACTGCTGTTTTTTTTTTGAATAGGTATACTTTCTTCAACTTTTATCGTGTTTTGCAAACTTTTTCTAATCTTACTGTTCCTACGTGCATGAAATGAGGAGCTATCTTGTGTATAGATTCCCCATTTCTCTAATTCCACACTATATGGGGCTTTCTTTTTGTAGGAACAGCAGGAATACCTTTAGGGAAGCTTAAACTAACTCATTATCTAATTCTTAAATAATTAAGAGAAGGAGGAGTGATCTCCAATAAAATTTTAATACACACAAAAGAATGACAAGATTTCAAAAGAAATAAATTACAAATTTTGTATTCACTGGTCATCGTTCAACGTGATGATTTGTATGAAAAGCAGCTCGAAATGTGAACTGCAGGTCTTGCAACGTAAATATAACATTCGCTTTCAACTTATGTAACATTGTCATAAAAATATAACATTTTAGGTGTAAATATAACATTCTCAATCTATTTGTATAACATTGTTATGTAAAATATAACATTTTAGGTGCAAATATTACATTCGCTTTCTACTTGTATAACATTGTTATGTAAAATATAACATTTTAGGTGCAAATATTACATTCGTATTTCTACGTGTGTGCTCGTGGAACCCATTCAATATTGCAACAGCAAAGCATGTTTAGAAGCGCATAGGTCACGTTGGACCTTGACTGCAGTTCGAAATTGCTAAATCTGTGATGAGCGTTCAGCAAACTCACCATGCACCTGGTGCGAAACTGTGAGGTCCTGAGCTGAGAGTTGAGTAGGCCTTTTTTTGTTGAAATGAAGTTATGTTAAAGACCATCTTTTTTTGGTTCACTGCTAACCAATTTTTCAACACCTACTACTTTCTTCTTCACCTTTTATCTTGTTTGCTAACCTTCCTTCTTAACTTACTGTTTCTATGCACACGTGATCCTGTGCAGGAACACACCTTGTGCACAGATTCTGCATTCCCTTAACTCCATACTAAATGGTGCCTTCATCTTTCCTCTCTTTGAACATCTTTGTTATGGTAAGGGAGGCTAAAACTAACTTATATTCAATCTATAATCAATCATGCACCAGGTGAAGGGCACACTTCTTAGCAAACCAAGCCGTTCTGCCTGCAGGCTGCTTGTGAAAACTAATCATCCACCTGCCAGTGGGTGGATCATTTCTAAACAAACCAATCCGTAACATTTGTAAATCGCTTTTAGTACATTAATAATGTACTCACTCATGGGTAAACGACTTTTTAGCAAACCAAGCCACTATTTCTGCAAACTACTTTTAGTAAATTAATCGTGCACTTGCTTATAGACAGAGCTGCTAATCGTGAACTTGCTTACTGACAAACCTCTCAACACACAAAGCCACTATGTATACCTGCGAGCTACTTTTAGTAAGTTAATCATGCACTTTCAGGTGGGCGGACGACTTCTCAGCCAACCAAGCGTTGCGCCAGAAGTTCCGAGCATCAGAGAACGCCATCAAAGCGCAGCAGCAGGTGGATGCCAGGTACAACCTGGACGTGCCTCTGCTGCCGCCCTCAGCTGACGACTCTCGCCAGGCCTCCCTGCTGGCCATCACCAGAGTACGTGGCACTCGGTCTTGTGGTCATGCAACGCCATTTTGTACACACCTCATCTTATACCGATAACAATAATTTCCAGTTGTTCTTAACTTAACAATTTAAACGATTTATTTACCACAAGCGATACAGAAGTGTTTTTCAAGTCTAGTACAATGGTCAAATTTGAGTATAGCTGCTTGTGGGCCCAAATAAGTTCTGTGACTTCTAGAGCAACTTGAATCAAGGGACATTTTAGCTGAAAGATCATAGGCTGAATCAAGGGACGTTTTAGTTGAAAGATCATAGGCTGAATCAAGGGACTTTTTAGTTGAAAGATCAAAGGCTGAATCAAGGGACGTTTTAGTTGAAAGATCATAGGCTGAATCAAGGGACGTTTTAGTTGAAAGATCATAGGCTGAATCAGGTGATGTTTTAGCTGAAGGATCATAGGCTGAATCAAGGGACGTTTTAGTTGAAAGATCATAGGCTGAATCAGGTGATGTTTTAGTTGAAAGACTGGAAGTGATTTTTATTTGTTTAAGTTGAGGTTTGCATAAGATGGATTGCGTTATACCTTGAGAATGAGCTGTATTTTATCGCCTAGTGTACACTCGGTATTGGAAATGACGGTATATTTCAAGTTAGAACTATAATGCGTTGTTGAATTGTTTTTCGGCGAACAGTTCCAATGCGTGTTGTCTCTCATTTCGATTTTTTGTTGCGTTAGAATGGCGTCGGAGCAAATAACATCTGAATAATATAAGAAACTTGCATTTTAATTTAAAAGGACACATTTTCCAGTCCTTGTATAACGTTCAGGTATGTATTTCCCTTGATGGGAGGAGGGACACACGGGCCAAATGAGCGCGCAACAAACCGCGTGTTATTTTATCGGGAGGTTTCTAACTTAACTGGGAAAATTCAATCTTAAGAGTCAAATTTAGAAAACCATATGATCTTATTTTTGAAAACAAAATTGGTAATGGTTCCCCTTTTTTGTTATAACTTGGAGAACGTTGTGCGTGGAGCCGTTTTAAGGAAAACTGCATGCTCAAAACTGTATCCCCATGGTTTCTTTAACAAATCTTTAATATTATTGCTAAATTTCATTTCATTCATTGCTTATTGCATAGATCCTTATTAATGAATTAATCAGAGTTTACTAATGTGCCTACTGGTTTTCCCTCTTAAAAAATTGTAATTTTTGTTCTGTCATAAGATTGCCAAATGACAAGAAATCGTCTGTGAAACGTTCCTGACGTAATTATTAATGACTAATCTGTATTTTTTATTATATATTTTCCTAGGTGTATGTTGAGTCCAACCAAAAGATAGCTGGTAGAGGAAACTCTTGTATTGCTTCTGCATTTTGTGCTATTATTAATATAGACAAGCTTCATGTTCTACTGCGTATGATTACTTTAGTATTGCAAAACCCTCAAGTGGAAAAGAATGCGCAATAGGTTCAGGTTAGTTAAATTTATCTATCCCATGCTGTAGTGACTGGTGCCCCCAGGGAAATACTGTTAGGTTACTTCTGTATTTCGTGTCCACTCTGCTGCTTTTAGTTTTCATGCCTCCTTGGTGTTTCTTCTCTCTTTCTTTCCAATTTGGTGTATCTACGTGCAGGGTATCCTCTGTGAGAGCAAACTTTGTGCATAAATTCCTCGGTTTCAACCGTCCATACTATATAAATGGTCCCTTCTTTTTCCTCTCTTGGGAACTGATGTGACTGGGGAGTCAAACCAACGAACATAAAACAATATTATCATTACGGGCCTTGCGTTCTCCGGCATGTTATTGCAAAAAGACAGCCGCTGATACTTTCACTATTCCAAAATAAGGCAGCTGCTGATACTTGCACAATTCCAAAATAAGGCAGCCGCTGATACTTTCACTATTCCAAAATAAGGCAGCCGCTGAAAATTTCACTACTGCAAAATAAGACAGCCGCTGATACTTTCACTACTACAAAATAAGACAGCTGCTGATACTTTCACTACTACAAAATAAGACAGCTGCTGATACTTTCACTACTAC